>JAAVUA010000290.1:0-76440 GCA_014898875.1 Fusarium miscanthi
GGAGGAGGAGGAGGAGGAGGACAGTAACGATAGTGAAGAAAGTGGTGATGATGCCAACCTAGACCAAAGTGTTTTTGCTGTATGGAAGTTACCCGTCTTTTTGAGTCGCCCTCGTACACGAATCACGGCACCAGCCATCATCTTCACTGCATCCGCGAGCATGAAACCTGAGGTTTCGACTGACCTCATCGGAAAGGGGAGTGGTTACCTTCAGAGCGGTGTGCCCTCTGGCTTTAATCTGCTCGAGTCTTTCGGAAGTGATGCTGCACTCGGTGGAGTGAAGCCTCGGTTGTCTGCACTGCGAGTATCAAGAGTTACGCCCGTTACGCGCTCACAAGATGTAAAGAAGCATATACGAGCTCTACCTCAGGTTCAGCACAAGATCTTCCCTGTCGTACACACGAGAATCCGGTTTTCAAGGCCGACTACAGCACCGACCAGCTCAGCCGTGATTGCACTGCTTGAAGTTGACTTTACATCTCATTTCGAATGCGAGGTATCATTAAATCGAATCGAACTTTCAATTCTCGACGCTACTGTCGAAAATCTCAACAATGACGCGGGCATGCAGCTACCTCTTTCCTGTGTGTCTCACGATCATATTACGTTCCTTTATCGCATTGCTCCCCGTCAGCACGACGTTACAGTCAAAAACCCTATGCGGGAACTGGACATTAAAATATCCGCTACTGCTCAGGTTATACCAGGCCGCTGCACGCCCAGTATGAACATGTCATGGTCAACTCAGCTTGACTTTACTCTCCCAGTCAACCCTGGCTATGGATCGGCAACTGCTGGAACTGGCATTGTCCGTGCCCATAGACCATCGCAACTTTCTATCACAGGCCAAGCAGTAAATCCCCTGGTATCGCCATCTATCATTCGTCCAGACGCCCTGCCCACTCTCGAGGCTGCCACATCCAACACAGACGCCTCCATTACAGAACTTGGCATAACCATGACGTTCACTGGTCCCTCTGAACCTGTCTACCCGGGGCAGGTCTTTTCTTGGACCGTCTATATCGTCAACCGTTCCACAGAAAAGAACTCTGCGCCTCCCCGCAAACTTGCCCTCGTTGCTATTCCCAAGCGCCGGCGAGGCGAAGTTCGTATGACACGGCCCCCCTCAGTGGGTGGCCGACGACATGGTGAAAAAGACGTTGCCGATGCGGTCACGGACGAAAACGTACTCCATGCATTACAGAAAAACTCGTCCGTCGAGTCAACTGATGTTGTTTGCTTAAGCGCTGATACCCGTGTCGGTCCTCTTGCCCCAGGGGCTTGTCACGTAGTCGAGCTTCAATTTCTCGCGCTACAAGAAGGCGTTGTGGGCCTCGAGGCAATGCGAGTTGTTGATCTAGGGTCACAGGAGCATGTTGATATCAGAGATTTGCCAACTATGTTGGTAGAGCCAGCAGCGGCATAAGGTCTTTTCTTTCAAGCCAAATGCATTCATGTGGAGCTATCATATTACCTGTATCGTGTGTCGTATCTCTAATATCATTACCGATACAATATTTCTTATAATGTTCCCAACGCCTTCTACCAATGCTGAAACTCCTGCTGCAATGATGCATGTCCCTCATAAAGACCCCGCTAAATGTTCCGACAAGTAACTCATAACAGGTCATCTAGGTCGTCATCCCATCCTAATTTCTCATATATCGACACCGACTTAGCAGGCATGATCTCAGCTGCCTGGTTCTCCATACCCATGTTCTTTGTTTTCATATCCTTTACGGGGGTTGCCAAAAGCTCGTTGTTGCGAGAAAAAGTGAAACTAACCTTTCTTTTTCGATTCGTGACCCCACTCGGGTTGAACAGGTCGACAGCAGACATAGTTCGTCGTTCTAGAGACGGCGAAGAAGGCGGGAATGGCAAAACGTCTTCATCGTTCCTAGGCCGACGAATGAAACTCGATCCGGCCTTTGTAGGCGTGCTGCCGATCCTCTCAATGTCAGGAGTTGGACTCTGACGGAAGCCATCCCGCTGTGCTTCTCGGAGACCAGTAGAGGGAACCATAGAGGGAAGGCTTGAAGGAGGAATGACATCTTCAGTGCTCATAATGGGTGTATCTGCCACACGTGGTTTCGCGAATACATCTCTGAAACGTGTGTTTGCTGGCGTTGCCTTCACAACGGATGCGCCTAGAGAGCTTCTGCCTGGTTTTCTCACTTCTGAGAGTTAATGTTAGCCAAAAATGCTCGCAAGGGTTGCGAATTGAATACATACTCTTGGCCGAAGAGCCCACTGTTGCTCGCCGCTCAGCCGCTTCAGCCAGTGCCTTACCGACAACTTCACGGTTGGGTTTCCTCAAAGAAGAGATAGCCGCTTTTAGCTCTGCTTCGACTTGAGCCTTCTTGTTAGATTTTGCGCCTTGCAGGTTGGACACACTGCTGCTCCGAGATAATGGCCCACTCTTCCTATTCATTAGATCGGGTTCAGCGTTCAGGACCGGCTTCACAAGGGATGGATCGCTAGCTTCTCGCTTGATTCCTGGCAGAGAAGTGGATGTTGCAGAGCGCATGAGGGCAATCATGTTACTGGGACCCCTAGAAACACTTCGCCGCGACTGCTGCTCTGTCGAAAGAGCTCTTTGCAACGTCCTTGTAGGCTGACCTGATAAAGAGCGTTTGGCAACTGCTCCTGGCTTTGGCGAACGCTTGCTTGATGGCCGTTTTAGAACCTTCGGCCTTGTAGGTTTCACAATGACAGGCCCTCCCAATTTGCGGTTGATCGAATCACACAGCTCTGGGAGCCTATGTGAGAAGCTACCAAAGCTAGTCAGTCGTTGTCGGGAGATGGCAGGGAAACATGAGGCTTACAATGGCACAATGATGTCCACGCAAAAGTCTTTCAGAGGCTCCGATGACGCCTTCTGCTGAGATTGGCCATCCGGTGCTTGAGTGATTTGAGAATCTTCTAAAAGTAGCTGCTCGTCGGAAGCAGTAGATTGCCAGATAGTCAACCGATCAGCGTGGACATCTACAAGAACAGGAAGATTATGTTTGCTCCGCTTCTTGGCCGACGGAACCACCGCGTCACCTTCAGATTCAGCAGCACCAGGTAATAGCGGGAGCTGGCTATCTTCCGCATCGTCTGCAGGTTTCAGGGGAGTCAATGCTAGGATCTCCAATATGATTATCATCTGGAGCTGGGTTTCTCTCGTGCGAAGCATAGAGGTAAGTGATCGAATTTGTTGAGTGGGAACGTTGGTTTCGTCCTCTTTCAGTTCAGGTTTGTTGGTGGCCCACCATTTTATGATATGAGCTTCTTCATGTGGATAGAGCCCGTCCTTTCCGATCTTCATCTTCTTGGCTCGGCGCTTTCTCTTTGGGCCTTCGTCAGAACTGTCAACCGCTGTTTTCATCTGGGCTATGAGAGCTGGAACAGTCTCACGATACTTTTTGTCGATTTGGACAGTGGTAAGAACGAGTCCCTTCAAGAAGTCGATGAGATCACCAATATCTAGGTTAGCTTCAAGGTCGAGATGGAAAGCAGAACGAGCACGAGAGAGTGGCCCTTTGGCAAAATAGGCGAGTGATCCCTGTGTTGATTAGCTATGGTAGTGAAAGCCAAGCTTAAAGGTCTCACCATGGATTTGTATAGCATCTCGAAGTACTGGGTTCTTAAAGTTTCGCATAAGCTTTCCGTAGTCAGCTGCTGGGAAGGCTCCTCGATGATGCCAAAGGTTGGAATTGCAGTTGTAGGACGTGGTGCCTGGGTCTGCTGCTCGCCTGGTGTTTGTGCCAGTTCTTCTGGTCCGAAGGTTGGCGATGGGAGTTTGGACTCTGCGGTTATAGCAGCTTCGGGGGGTGCTTCTATTTTCACAGACTCGGCCAATGTTGAAGCAGACTGCGACCTGGGCCTTTTGCGGACTAGGGTTTGAATGGCTTCGATGGCCGCTCGTTTGATCTTTTCTTCCTTCTGGATGTGTGGGGTGGCAATTATAGAGGGACCGCATTGGCTTCGAGACTCGGTTCTAGCAGTTGGGCGCAAGCGTTCTCGACAGACAGCGGATGCGTCTTGTGCTAGAGCCTCCAAGTCTACCCAGGGTCCTAGCTTGCATACAACATATACTCCGTTGGGTTGCCGCTCGAGAGCGTATACGGCACGACTTGCTTCCTTCCTGGCTAGAAGGACCACGGGGGCAGAGCCCATGCGACTCTCCAAGTCAAGGATTTTGACATGAGACTCGAAGAATCGATATGAAGCAAGATCGACATTGGTAGCGTGGAAATCGATACAGGAGAGAGGCAGGCGTTGGCGGGGGAGGACCATCAATGGGTAGAGGATGCGAGGCTGGACATTGAGTTTCGGAGGATGAGGCTACATGATCACGAATTAGCTGAAGCATTCAACAGTGCGTGCCGGATTCGTATTCGCAAACCTTGATAGTAATTGACGGCTTCAAAAGATGCTCCATGGCTACTGAGTCGGCCCTCTTCCTCTTGTGTCCCTCGGGAGAACGCAGCTCATCTTTGTGATTTGGGCTCCCTTCAGAGCTTGGTGTCAAAATCCTTGACCGCGCTGGACGCGTCGCGTCTATGCCAGCAACGGCGGAAGAGGACATTGAAACGGAAGAAGAATTATGCGGTGGAATCCATCGCAGGATATTCGAATACAGTTACAAAAGGAATTGAATTTAGGATATAGCTGCAAGGCTGGGGGACTGTAGTTGTTATGATATGAAGTGCTCAAGTGGCATGCATTTTATGTGCTAAAGTGGTTTCGATGGGGTGTGTGCACGGGAGCTCCAGATACCTCTGGGTGCATTGGATTGGATGTGACGTATTTATTAGGTAGGTCGCGTCGCGTCTTAATTTTAGTGGGCATGGGCTACCTGAAAACCGCTGAACACGCTGCAGAACTGATATGGAGCACCTAATGCCTCATTTTCAGGGGTGGACGGTCCGTAAAATATACGTTGAATAGCGGTTTTTATTATGATATCGAAGCCATTATCTATCTTCCCTCCATTGGATATAATAATCGAAGGTGCGAAACTATGTTCTTTCTTGGAATGTATTCAAGATGTGTCGTCACACCATGAATTGTCACCGATTTAAAGGACGACCTCATGAATCAATTTGGATACTATCATCCAGATCGCGCGAACATTGTACTTATCGATTTGATCAGTGCGCATTCAATCCCATGCTAGAGGCAAACATACTAACAGCTAGGTACCTTAAGTTTAAGATCCCTAGCGGGTACTAACTACTAAAGCTTTGTCTGATATCATAATCTTTCGACCAAGTATTTCTCTGAGGATGATAACAAGCCACGCCAGCTACGACGCCAATCCTTCTTGACGATTCAACGCACATCAGTACACCGGGCTCCGTATCGTTGAAGATGCCCCCGCTATAGGGGTTCTTTAACGATCTTCCATCACTCCAAGCTCGTATGCGAGTAGAAGTTCTTGTATACCAAGTGTCTCGTCCGTGACTTGGTGGAAGCTGACGTCTACAGGATGAATGTCAAGACTCTTACATGATAGCGCATGTGATGTTGGACAAGAACAGAAAGCTACCCATTCAGCTCTGAGCAATCATCAGCGCAAGAGATCTTTGCTTAACTAGGATTGCCAGGCTCGTAAAAGTCAACTTTGCCATTTTCTAGTGGCTGCAGAGTCACGTTCAGCTCTTTGAATCTTAATCGATACTCTATAGCCACGGCTCTTCACGTCTTGAACATGGTTGACCATTGATCACCCCACGTATTACTGCAAGGAACAGGAGGCAAACATTCTCAAGGTCGCTGTCCCTTACGTTAGTCCAGGCAGGCTGCATTTGATGCAACGGAGATCGTTTTTAACTTTCCTCAAAAACCGGCAAGCCTCCAAAGTATATATATTTGGTAAGCAAGCAAGCAGGGCAAGCAGCCGTTTGATAGCCACCACAACTGTGCCGTTTGTCTTTCGTGTTTTGGGCTGACCAACTACTTTCAGCAACGTCCTATAGGCGTCTTCTGTCAAATGACTGGCTAGTACGTGGAGGATTCACGGTAAGTTTCTTCCTATTTTTACCTTGAGAATTTTGCGAGTAGTACAAGCCCCGTATTTGAGGCGTTCAAAGGTGAAGAAAGTGAGTTGAATTCGAGATATGCGTGCCCCATATTTCTACCACCTCATCCTCAATTGGCCGTCTAATCGATCTCGTTGCACAAACTCAGCACTTGCAGTGTCGATCCCCCGCGCCAACCCTTTCCCTCGGAGCACCTTAGATACTGGTGTACGGATACGTACCGTGTATCCGTAGTGCGGGGCCGTCATAGACACAAGAATGTTGTTCGGATCTTGGATAGGGATATCTGATTGGTTGGGCTCTTCCCTCATAGGACCAGATTTTGGCGGCCCGGGGCTTCTCTTCGGACTGGCCCGTCCGGGCTGAGACCCGGTTCTTGGGTTTGGGCTAATGTGACCAGAAACAGGAACTGGCGAGCCAAGGCATTTTCATTGTTCGTTTGAGTCAAGAGCAAGGTTTCTGGATAGCGCCATCCAACTAGAACTCGATCTGGTACTGCTCTGGGAAAACCACCACTCTACAGGACAGGAATGTGGGACACCACCACAACGCTTTTAGGTTCACGACCTTGGGGTCCAAGACAACATACCATGGTCAGGGGTGTGCGCTGAGCTTTCTCTGTCTATGAGCTCTCCGTAAACGAGTTTGATACTCACTACTTTAAGCTCAGTTTCATAAACACTCTTATACCTGGGGCCCGTCAAGTCAGGACTGTGTCTACCCCATGGAGGCCTTGTCATTTCATAGCTACCAAGTCTGCAGCATACTATCTTATTTTGAACAAAGTCAATGATGCGATGTAGAGACAAGTTTAATTGTAGATTCAAGTATATATCTGCCTTTTCCTTAGTGCTTCTCCCTGTGCTACCAACTCTTCCAGCGGTCATGGCATAGATGTGTTCCAGTGTGGTACCTTCCATGAATGATATTCTCCCGGCCAAGATCCCGCGCCAGTTCCGTGGTAGCTGATCCTCCGTGATAATAATAAACTCCGCTCCCTGTGTACATGCCTGAGCGCCAGCCAGTGCCGTCCTCCCATTACATTAGGGTATGATGCCGTTGTATTCATTCATAAAATACCGAAAAAAAAAACAGGGACAAAAGAGAAACAAACAATGGTCGCTGGCTTTGACGTAAGTCAATTTTCTGCGGCTGTGAAGACATTGTGTCTATACTGTACAATGCCCTTGATGAAATAGAAAAGAAATCGCTGTTATGTACAAGTTGCAAGAGGCCGTTGGCTGCTGATAGCGGTGCGTAACGACCCGTTTTTGTGTCATTTTCGGACACTCACTTGTCCGAGTATGTGAAGCTGGAGGGCGTCATGTTCATGAAATTGACGCTCTGCTGGCTTTGCCCAGGCGACGAATGTGCTGATAATGAGGCGTCATCAGACCAATTGTACTCGGCATTGCCACCAGCGAAGCCGAAGTAGGTAGGCCCCATTGGGGCACCATAAGAAGGGGTCTGGGGCTGGCTAGAGCACCCCTGGGAAACATAGCTGGGTACCTGGCTTGAGGTACCAGGAACCTCGAACTCATTGGGGTATGGCGCCAGTCCAGGTGTCACCAGAGGTTCATCCGCCACGGCGACGTGATATACAGATTCGCCGGTGTACAGTTGATCCATGACACCCGGTGTAGTGGGTGGGGTACGCAGGGTCGGGTCGTGAATGGCAAGATCCATTGGGTACTTCTCTTCGTATGCTACTGTGCTAGCCGGAGTGGCCTCGCATAAGCCTTGCTGGTTTGCTACGACAGGTGTATTGGGAGTGGGCGGTGCGATTGTTGCAGAAGTCTGGAAATTAGGGGAGCGGTTAAGCTGCATCAGAGCCTCAGGGTTTCTTTCAAAATAGGGGCTTCGGGGGCCTCCACAAGGTTTGCTGATACGACCAACACCAGTCGCGGAAGCAACACGACGCATTGAGTGGCCAACATCTGCCCTTCTTCCCATGTCGAATCCGGTTCTAGGACCACTTGCTGAGTAACTGCGGGAGGCGTTGATGGCAAGTTGAGGTGGGCGTCTGTTTCGGCGAGATGCGATATCCATTGAAGGCGAGGGCTTCAAACCCATGGAGGACTGACTAGTCTGGTGCACAGCAAGGTTATTGCTGGAGTAAACATATTGCTCCTGGATAGGGGATGTGGACAAGCGAGGGAAGCACTGCTGAGGTAATGAAGGAGTAGGTTCATCATCCTCGGTCGGCACAATCAGCTGAGGATACTGACTGTAAGAGGGTAAGGGTGCGGGCACAGGCTCTGGTGTAGGTTGAGAGGATAGATTTGGGGATGAGCCGGCACCAAAATCGGAGTGGCCAGCATCATTCTCGCTTTCATGCTCAGGACTTGATACATCTGTCGACCGGGTTTCGAGAGGGCGAGGAGCTGGGAATGGAGCGCTGGAAACGACCCGATCAGAAAGATGGTCGTCGTCTGAGTGGACACTCGAGTCATTGGCAGTTGTGTCTTTGTCCATTCTCTGCTTCGCCGCGTACTCGCGGATGTTCTTCTCCTTCTTCTCCCGTGCTCGTCGGTTTTGGAACCAGTTCTGCGAGTTTGTTAGTAATTTTGGTACAAGTTTCTCGAAATCGAACACCGACATTAATACGAGCATTGTCTACTCTCATAGACTCAGCCAGTGCCTTCTTGGTAGTGCTGTTGGGCTTGTGATTCTTCTGAAACTCGGCTTCGAGGATCTCGACCTCCTCTTTGGAGAGTCGAGGCTTTGTCTCAGTTGTTCTAGACATTTGGTGATGATGTAGGAGATGCCCCTGGTGAGCATTGTAAAGCTCCATCGATTCCGGGAGGTATGCCGCATAACTTGGTAGTTGTTGAGAGTATCTGGGGTATTGGTGGGCAGCGCTCTGGTAGCTCCAGCCAGACCACTGGGGCTGGTGGTGGTATGAACCCATGTTCTCCATCACTGGCTTTTATTCAGGAATGTAACGGGTGAGTTGGTGGTAATGATTGGAATGAAGAATCCAGACCCGTGTGTAAGTCAGGGTCAGGTTCTGTAAAACTTGAAATCTTAGGCGTATGAACGAATGGCAGATCGATATCTTGTCGATTACAAGTAAAGAGTGACTTGGTCAGAATAGCTAGGCAATATCAAATAGAAGAAAAGAGAGTGAGATGGTCGTGGGTGATGAAGTTACGTTGGGTAGCGGAACCAGTCGTCTTTTGAAGAGCCGTTGTCAAGGTAAGGCAATCCAGGCAAGCGAGAAGGGTACCGCAATGGTGAGACAAAGGTCAGTCAAACTGCCCTCTTAAGGATGAAGTAAACGAAGGAGGTTGTTAGTCGGAAGGGAAAGCATTGATGGAGATTCGGAGGGGTGTGCGAGGGTAAAAGAAGGGAACGGCCGCTTCACGTTATACACAGCCTGAGGAGCCCTTGAAAACACCGGCAGTCATTTTGGCCCATCAGAGTAAACTGTCTGCAAGATGGCGTGTGGGTTCTCGCCCGAGGGAGCTGGGGTCGAAAAGAAGCAATCAGACCCCTGGAACACAGCATGGCCGGGGGAGGAGATCATATCGCGGCGAGATGTCTTGTCATGGGCAGAGTAGCAGGGGGCTCCGCGCACACTCGAAGTGCCAGCACAAAAGCCTAGGTGGTGCTGTGCTCTGGCCAGGTACCTAGAGCAACTTTGGGCTCAGGTTCCGGGCTGCGGGCCCAGAGCTGGAGGCTCGTCCACCGACCTCATCCCTGCATTTAACCCCTGTCCACCCTTCACAACGACAAGGCTACGCGAGAGTTTTGTTTTAGGCGTGGGCCGGGGGTCCTTGAGGGCACCTACATGCTGCAGTGGGCACCGCAAAGGAGGGAGCGCTCCGCGCCAGCCTGTGCTGCCGTCATGGCGGCGCCTTGTCCACGCTCGTTGACGGTTGATCCACAGTTCTGTATCCCTCCGAAGCCTCCCTCGGAGGGCTTGAAGTCACCGTTCTGGCGGGATTGGGTCTGCGGGTCCTGTGTTCGCCTGTCTTGACTGTGAAAGGGAATAGCTGTCGTGGACCTACGCCTAAAGAAGATGCGAGAGCTGCCACAGTGGAGTCCGCGCTAGATCTCGCACTTTTGGCTCGAGGGGTTGATGCAGGTTGGTAGGGCCGGGTCCCAGGGCGGCGGCGCTCCAGCTTCTGTGCCTTGACCTTGTCTCATTCCGCCAACAATTGGTGTTTTCGTTGACATTGCCCTTCCACCGTTGCTCATCCATGTTGGGTGGTGATTGACTCTGTGAGACGCATAATCTCGTGTCGTACTAGCATTGCCCAGAGGTCTAAACAACAGATGACCTTGCCAGAATAAGGACTGATATTCAGTCAGATCAGAACAGCATTCATCCCTCTGATACATATGTGATCCTTGGGTCCAGATGCCTGGTGTTCGGCCTGACTTCCTCAGAAATGGGGATTGCCGGCGATAACACGAATTCGCTCCGTGAGGCCATTCGTGCATGAGTTGAGCTGCGAATTAAGCGAATTGAGTCGGCGTAGTCAAATAAGCTCCGGGCCCGAGAAGTCCAGAAGTCTTAGATTGGGCTGGCAGGTATCGTGAAGAGGCAAGTATTCGTACCTCAGCAGAACCCCCTGTACGAGGGCCGGCCCAGCGCTTGCAGCGTGCTGTAGTTGATGAAGGCGTCAGTTCTCAGCCAATCATGCTCAGTCAACCCATCTCTGTCATTGGCCTAGGCCTTCTTTCATGTAGTCCCAAAGAGCTGGAAGGTGAGATGATGCAGGTATACCCCGAAAGACTTACCATCTACGCCGTACCCTACTCGGGCTTGTGAGGGAAAGACGTTATCCTAAAACAGATTATGCTTTCCATTTCTAGCTTCCAGCTTGCCACTTCACGACCACCTTCCTCGTGATTGCTCAAAGTATCCATAAGATCCAGGCTGGCAGGTAGGTACCTAAGGTAGGTAGGTAGGTTGGTACCTAGGTACCTGAGTATCAAGTCCATTCTGTCTTTTTGACGCTTGCTTCTCTGCTCACCATACAAGGGCTCTCTCAATTCACATTGGTCCAGCTGAAGTCCACATATTCACCACTTCTTGTCTTTCATCATGGTACACAAAGATCAAATGGCAGATTGAGTGTCCAGGTTGTGCGCCATTGTCTTTGTCACATCCGCTGGTGGCGGACGGCATAATAAGCTCATTTATTAGCTGTGCAACCACACTATCACATCACACCAAATCGACAGTTGCGAACAAAGCCTGCGGAGAGAATTTGCGATCCTGCAGCCTTGTTTGTTAGTTTGCCATTGAGGTTGTTCACACTAAGCAGGTCGTGACCATCCAAGTCGCCGAGTCAGAAAGTTTCTCCAAATCAGACTGAACCGTTTGACGGCGAACGACTTACATGATACTTTAACAATCCACGTACCACCCCTGCACAAGGAACTGCAGGCATGAAAGTCCCGACTCGGTCTGGATATTCATCTTTGCCATCGCTTTGCAGAGCTGAACAACGTTGAGTGCATATAGTATGGCGAATGTAACCTTGGCTATTCAGCTTGCGAATTCTCACGTCCATGTAAATCCTCTTCTGCGCATTTGCATAGTCGAAACAAACTATGACAGCACAGAATGGTGCTACAACCGAACATCCTTCCTAGCCGTCGGCATCCCTCGCGTACAAACCCTTCTGTCTATATCGGGCATTGCAACTTGGGGTGTCCCCAAGAGGCGTGGTACGATCGACAGCAAGACGAGGGATTGCGTGAAGTTGTGTAAGCGGCTTGAACACTACGTCTGTAGTGCGCTTTGGTTTCCAGTAAGGTGGTTCAGTCGGCTCTCTGCATTCTCAAGCTCGGGAAACCAAGTGTGCCTTTGTGACGAGTTCCAGTCTACAAGGAACACTTGGTTCAGATGCGACTGTTCCGGTATTGTCATTCAGGCACTGCTTGGTCTATCTTCGCGTTCTGATATCAAACATGTCATCAAGCCAAGTGAGGTTCGCTCAGCGCTACAAGCCACGCCCTGACCGGTGAAAATGTGAAAAGGGTGCAAGGGAGCGCGAGCGGTTGGCCAGTAGCGGGCCCGGCCGCAAATTGCGCACCTGCAGGAGAGTGACGCCAGGGCAGTACAAAGAGATTGGAAATGTGTCCGTCAACGGCCTTGAGAGGCCAGGAGGATGCGACTCTCGAGCGTCAAGAACCTGTCCAGCCATGGTTATGGCAAGTATGTAGTCGCCAGCGAGTCAATCCTAGCCCACGATGGGGCCACCAGCCAGAGTTTACGAATCAACGGCATGGATAAGCGACAATTCAGGCCAGCTGTAAGTCTCGCCAGAGGCGGGTCACCGGAAACGCAACTGCTCAGGGATGCAAACAAACTAAGCTTTTCAAAACCGGCAGGGCTCCAACGCTGAAGCGCACGGTGCCTATCCTAGGAACCCTACGGGCCCGGAAATGATATATCGAAACAACGAATTTGAGTGTAGCATCGCAGCACAACAGCACCATCATTGTGCTTCCCATTGACGAAAATGCACCAATGTGAGAGTTACACAGACCCGACTACGTATGCTTTATACAGGGCCAAAAAGTTATATACCACAACCAAACAGCGAAGTCCTTCCATAACTAGGTAGGTTGCTGTCTATAGAAGATTTCAATGCTGATAGTGCTGCTCATCCGAGCAATGCATGGTAGGAAGTTGAAATTGAGAGAGCGATTTTGTTGTTCATCAGCATGTCAAACTGATCTTCTCACGTCTTTGGTATCTGTATAGTGGGTCACACACTCATTTTCAACATCACAGCTCATCCACTTCTCAGGTACGACGGGGTGGGGTTGAGCCAGAATGAAGTTCACGGCAAAGCCGAAGAGAACGGTCTCGACTCACTAATAAGCAACCTCGTATGTACCTGCACCCGCCTGGGCGGCTTGTGGGAGACCGCGTCACTTTCTTTCTTCTTGTTGTCTTCGTCGAGATTCACGGTAACGGCAGACCGCGAATTGCTTCAGTGGAGGTCTTTGCTTGCGAGCGAGGATCGAAATCTTTCTTGATATGCTTTGTGCATGTTGCAGGCATTTTCCTGGCGGATGATCTACATAAGATGTGCACCATTATGCCCCCAGAGACTGGTCTAGGAAATGATTAGCTCTTCAGTGCGGGGGTTACTTGACAGAAAACCAGGATCTCGGATACGATGTACTCCAGAGCATGTATCCGTACATGCACTCCGATACCTTGTGCATTAACGTCAGGTGTTCACAAGTGCTTTGGAAACCATGGCAGCTTCTACACACTTTGCGGTAGTTTCCGATGAAGAGAAGACATCGGGAAATCGCCAACAAGAAAGGGCATTAGAAACTCAAGGGCCTGGGATTCTAGATGCGATCTGAAGTGACTACATGGTCTTTGCTGTCGGGAAGAAGCCGTCCCGATACTGGCAGGGGCCGATCTTGTCGATCACTTTTGGACGGTCACTTCGACTTTGCGGCTCTGAACTGTCATGGAAAAAAACTGCATGTCTGATCGCTGTCGTCAACAAGGGCCAAAACAAGTAGTGACCTTGCTCAGTAGTTAAGCGCAATTGGGCCAGAACAGGAAGCCATGGTGGTGGCTACGATAGAATCCTTTCCCAGCTAAGTACTTGTACACACAAACACCCGTAGGACACTGTTCCAATTTGAGCTGCGATTACAAGCGTCTGAAGCCCAATTGTCTTCGGCACTTACATATTGAGGACGTCACGTACTGAATCGAGTATAACACCCTTGTCGATATGCATTTCCGACCACCGGTTGCATTTATCCCTGGTCGTCCTTCAGACAGGACCGCTAGCAGCCTGGCACGAGGTTACCCTTGTTGGAGGTCCTGGTCAGAAGCAGATCCGAGCATTTTCGGGGTCGCGATTTACCAAAGAATCAGAATTATCAGAGATTTGCCTCGCTTACCACGTCCGGGCACTAGATCCGCGGCCCGCACATATCTTCCTGCAACTTCAAGGGGTACAGGAACAAAGGCGACGTTTTGAATGGGGAAAAAAAAACGTACGATTTAAACATCTACCCAAGAGCACTAATAAAAGGGCTAATTCGTCGCCGTTTTGATGCTTTATCTGAAGGCGCTTATCAGGCGTCCGCGTTGAGCGTTGAGCAAGCATAACGGCTGCCTCATCAGAGACAATGTCTCAGAATCTGTTGCGGAGTGTAAAGTTGCGATTGGTCAGCATACTAGTGTCTACCAGAAGACCCGCAGAACCCAAGGCTTAGCGCAGATGGGGCAGAGGCTGGCTTGGAAGACCGGCCTTACCTTAGTACCTTCTACTAAGTACCACCAAGTCACTCCATACCCGTTGAGCACGGCTAGAGAATGGATCATGACCGAACTCTGCCCCTGAAAAACAACCTCCTCAGGAGGTCTTAGAAGCTAAGCAGTCAGACCGAATCAAGCTTTTAGAGCGAAAAGTTGAGGTGTTGAGCTCACCGGGTGCATATCTGCTGCACGGGTCGACCCCTGATGCAGCCAGGATCTACTAATGACCCTTTAGTACTGCATCTTGTATAACCCTCGGCACCGCAGCATCGATGGACAGGTTAATCACGGATTGGGTATTGGGCGGCCGAACAGAGGCAGGGTTGAATGGCTCGAGGTCCTAGCGAGAGTTACCAGTCCTCTGGAAAGCTCTAGGCCGTGGCAAATCTACCACGTTAACCATTGGAGCAGCTCGTGGCCTACTCGTACAAGCAAGCGAAGGCTAAGATCCGATGCCCCTGTTACTGGGGCTTGGGCCTAGCTTCAACTTAATCCCCATGTCCCATCGTCTCGGTAGACCAGTGTGTTCTCTTGGAGAATCTTCAACCCTCTTTGCCTGCAACTTCATATGTTAAGTCACAGGCAGCTCTCATGAGAAGGTTCACCACCTATCATGCTTCTCACCAGGCCGTTTCTTGCTACTGATGAGCTTCTGCTGCCCGATGCAACTTAAGAAGCGACCGGTCTTCTAATCGCAGACTGGCGTTCTAGCTCTGTGCTCATTTTAATGGTTACGACTTCGATGACACAATGATGTCAGCCATGTCGTCAAGGAAAGAAGGAAAAGCCTTGGGCTTGAAAGCCAAGGACGTGTTGTTCTGGTGAGGAAATGTTCAGCTATCAATGTGCTAAATTTCTCCTTGATGCTGGGACAAATAACACAGCTGTACCTGTTCATGACGCTTGTGTCATAGCTAGAGTCGTGAACAGTAGGGATATCCGTACATTGAACCGGAAGCATTGTCGAACATGCAGCAAGGATCATGGATGAATCGAGTTACTACGTGCATACATGCATGCCAACGACGAGACTGGTCAGCGTAGAGGCCCAAAATGGGCTCTTGAACAGCGAACAGGGGTCATGTTGTTTCTCGTCTGGTCGAATAAGGCCAGAAGCGGATCCATCCAACACGTGGCCAGCGAGTCTTGGCGGTGCTTGCTATTCCTTTCTAGGATTCCCAGGCTACCTTAGCGCTTAGCCCTGTAGGTGCTGCGTTGTCTCTGGGGGGAGGCTTGCAGTGAGGCCGGCCGTGGTCAATTCGAACGCTGATATCAAGCAGAAAGCTCAAAAATCCGCCTGCACTGAAAAAGCAAGTCGGATAAAGAGCAAAGAGTTCTGATTAGAGGCAGCCTTGGATGTGGCATGTCTTCAACAACCTAGAAGCAGTTCAGCAGTCCAAGAAACCGACGCAATTCGCCGTCGGTGACCTAGCTGCTGGGGTCAAACTTATCAGACTCTCAATCATCACGTAACGACAGTTGTGGCAGATCCTCTGATGAGCTAACAGTAAGCTCTTGTCGTCTAGTGGGGACTGGATAGAGCAAAAAAGCAGCAAACCCCCAAACCAACTTGAACAACGCCCACTACGTAGTCTAGGTAGGGTGTCCTAGTTACTATCTTACATTTCTCTGGGGATAACAGTTTTTCGTGGGCCTCGACCAAGCTCTTGTCGATACTCCGTATACGGACTAATCACGTCGTGTCTCCAATATATGGAATAACGACTTGTCGCTCACCGAGCACCGCATAGCCCTCTGCCCTAGTTTTCATATGCTGAGGGTTCTAAGTGCTGTCTTAGCGGCTGGTCGATATCACAAAGAGCATATTGTTTTTTGTTTTTTTCACTTCTCCTCTGACAGCCCTTTCTTTCATGATGGCAGATAATGAATCCCTTTTTTTTTTAAGGCCGCCAGCCTTCGGTTCTCGAAACGCGCTATTTATAAAGCAGGACTGGAGATATTTATGCAGGAATAAGGTGTCGAAGATGATGTGTAATACATTTCAGGATTTGTCGACAGCAAAATACATAAAACGACAAAGAAATGTGGTTTGTTAATATCTGGACCGCCTTTGTGGCTGGATAAGACATCTGAGCTTAGAGGGGTCCAATCTCATTTGAGCCAGCCACGATCACGGACTAAGATCCAAATCGAGAGTGCATCAAGGGCGTTTGCATAGGTAACTAGTGGACGACTTTCCAGGGGATTGGTGCTCGGCACAGGAACGTGAAGCACCAAAAACCCGGCCGGCCGGGTTCTCGCGGGGCGGTATAATAGCGGCGAACTTGTGGGAGAGAAAGGAATTCTGGTGAGTATCCTCCTTCGATGATATTATCCAGCCCCTGCCAGCTGAACATTCTGCTCTGCTGCTTTGTTAGCCTGCCTACCTATATTATGGCCATTATTATCTTGGCCGCCGTCTCCGTAACCGTGGATGCGCATGCGCATGGACATCCCGATGAATCCTACCGGAAGATCTCCCTTTGTTTCCAAGGTGGGATATGATGGGTCCTTCAGGGAAACCCCTGTCTCAAGTAAAATAACTACAGGGGGCTCGCGAGTCGTAATCACAACACCATAGACTTTGTTGACTTGAGGCAGTTTCGAATCACCACTCCCTTCGATTTGCCTGAAATTGTTCCGTACAGTAGTGGCACAGCGGGCAGTCACCAGTGGAAGTGAAAGCCACCGGGTCAGCCGTCATGTCACTACCCGCCCTTTACGAATCAGAGTTATCACGACTGTGACACTGGGCGTACGGGACCTTGCAGGAATCACTCGTAGTCCTGACATGGCACGAAAACACACAAAGTCGACTTGGCAAAAGACAACTGTCCAAGCATGAACAGCTTAAAGACCGAATGCTTCCGGCGTGCGGAAGTCACGGCAAACCTGCCATGCAGTACGACTGCGAAATTGCGGTTCCTGTCGCCTGTCACCTGTCACTCTGACATGTTGTCCAACCTCACATGAGCTTTTCATAGATCGTTGATACTATTCTCGTTCTCGCTGGCCTCATACCCCTCTATAACAAACACTTGCTTGCTGGCTTATTGTGGCACAAATTCTCCCTCAAACAGACACAGAGTTTTTGTTAGCTTGGTTTCCTTGCTTTGATCCACTTGAACCGGACCACCATTCCCAGAAGGGAACAAACGTTTCCGTACGCTGCCTCTCGGCGCGAACCTGTAGTTGATGATAATTAGAACGAGAACTCCGCCAAGTTGATACCGCCACAGATCTGGGTCAGGGACTCTGCCGGCATGTTTCCTGCGACACCGGCGGTTTTGTGAGAGCTCCTCACGCCGCGTGGAGTGTTGACTGTGGACTCTATAGATGTTATTATCTTTAACCCCTTTTTACTTTGTTTGTCTTCAACAAGACGCGTCAGGGGTAGGGTGCTTCGATGTTTCTGACTCGGTACTCTTGTCGTGTGTCAATTCGGCCTCATAGTCCAGGCCAATACGAGACAAGGCAGAGTGGGAGCGAAAAGTGTTGACACTGACATCTCTCGCCTGGACGATACCCTCTGCCACACACAACCTATCACGTCCATCCTCTTCTCTGTGTGCGAAATTACACTCTTCCCCGCTTCAACGGGCGATGGACTCTCTCATGTCTGCCCTTGGGCCACTTGGCTCAAAACCCACCGGAGGAAACGGTGTGATGACAGGTGACAACCGAGACATGTTCATGGGTCGCGATGCTGAAGACTTGAGGCATTCACGGTGCTAAGTTGATAACTGAGGTAAGTTCTGTAGCGTGGAGACCCACGACCGCTGAGCGCGCTTGGCAGTGTTTGTCATTAGCCTGCGAGACGCCAGATGTTTCTCCCGGGTAGTGCGACTAGACACGAGAGGAGGGAGAACAGAGATTGACGCCGAGAGGTCACGTCTGAAAGGACAAAGGATAGCCAAGGAACGTCTCAGTTGAAGTGGCTTTCCACTGGAGAGGTCTCACTTGAGAGAGCTGCCTGTGTGGAGATGGTAGTGTGAGAGGGTGCAGTGCCATTGGTAACAAACAATGGTTGATCCAAGTACTGTCTTGTCTCGAACTGACAAAGACTTCGCCCGGGATCATTTCTTTGTTGCAGTCTCCCTTGATATGATTGAGTGCGTGATTTCTGCACATTGACCGAACATCTTCACTGAGTCTCATCTGCAGGTCATCAGTTGTGTCGCTCTGGCGTGTCGATCATCATGTGCCAGATCCTGATTGGGATCTCCATCTCCATCCCCATAGTACAGTAACATCCAGGGAGCGACAAAAGAAATGAAATCAAGAAACATGTACCCAGGGAGAGGAAGAGTGATGATGTCAATATGCCCTTTTCAGGGCGATCATCATTCGCCTATCTCTTTTCTAGGGAACGATCCCAGTCTCATCTCTGGATCTATCGACTAAATGTTCCATCGTCATGATGAAATCAAGTGGTTTTTTTTACATCTCCCTCGCGGCTCCATATCCCTCACCATCCCTCACTCACTCATTCTCGCCCACCACAGTTCCACCATGAGCTCCGCTGATGCACCCAATGCCGAGGCTCGATTATATTCGAAGCGCATTTGAAATCTCGATAGTCACCTTTCCGCCCTCGTTCCGAAGTACCGTGACTGAGGAGAGGTCTCGAACGACCCAGTCTGGTTCTGCAGCGATGACCTGCTCAACGGTATGGCTAGTTACCAGGCCGAGAACTTTGCAGCCTGCTGCTTTTCCTGCGCGGATACCTGCTGGGCTGTCCTCGAGGACGAGGACCTGGGCGTCCTCCGCCTGCAGACCGAGACGCTCACGGCCGAGGCGGTAGCAGGCGGGGTCAGGTTTACCATTCTGGACGGACTCTGCTGTGACGAGGTGATCCGATGGCGGTGTGGGCAGGTCTCGAGCATGCAGCCATCCGGTGACGAGAGGGACGGTGCCCGAGGTGACGATCGCCCATGGGCTAGATCTGGCGATAAGTGCTTCTAGCATGGAACGGGCGCCAGGTATTTCGACAGCCTCGTGGCCGTGGTACTTGGGTAGACGTCCTTCCATGTCACATACATCTGGGAAGTGATCAGCGGTCGCTCGGTCCAGCTAGCTATGATAGTCTAGTTACATGGGGACATGCCCAGCCTCGCCAGCACATGCATGGCCGCCAGGATATATCCTCAAGTGAGGTTTTACGTCTGACATGTCCATGCATGTTCATGTGTTTAGGGGCTTTGCCATGCTTGCTGTGGCCGGGGTGTTGCTTCTATCACTTACAATCCCAGTTCGCCTTTTCAGGTGCGAGAATCTTGAGAATGTCGATACTTCGCCGTCCATGAGAAGTCTCGAGGATAACTTCGGGGGCAACGCCTATCTCGCTCCCAATTCTTTGCTCGGTTAGTCACTCGGACTGGCCGCGTAAGACGTGAGGTGGGTGCGGCTGCACTTACGTTTCCCAGTGCTTCACTACTGCTTCCGTGGAGTCAATAATAGTGCCGTCCATGTCGAAGAGAAACCCGTCAAATGTAAGCTCCTGCGGGGGCAGGTTGTAGTCCGGAGTTGATCCCATTGTAACTATCCTTTGAGTAAGGTATATGGATGAACGAGTTGGTGGCTGCAGAGTCTGACAGAATGATTTGAGGTTGTTTTTGGTGTTTGCCTTATCACGAAGATACAATAGGCTTTATGATTCCAACGTGTATGTCTTTCTCGCGGTGTCGTTTAACTTGTATAATATGAAAAAGCTTGCAGTCGCTCTGATGGATGGTGTTTATAAATGATGGATCCATGCTGTTACTTGGTGGCTGTCTGTTTTGGGCAACTCCGCATGGAGGGGCTACGTGTGGAGTCTATCAAGGAACATGAGCACTTGTGGAATAGACAGCGGCATACAGAGTACTGTTCCAACGTTTGTTCTTATCGTTGATGAACATATATCCAGCTCAGTGCTATCCTTTCAGGTTTATCCGAGTTGCCCCTTCAACTCCATTGTATTTCAGACACTACTCGCAGCTAACTCAAAACGGTCCTGGTTTGGCATAACGCTCACAGAAACGCGTCGCTTTATCTGTTATTTATGAATCAATATAACAAAGCAGAAAGAAAACAATGCCACTATTAAATTATTAAGCCTACTACTTCCTTAGTATATAAAAACCAATCGTAAGAAAATAACATATAAATGATCACAATTGACTAAATAATTCATTTGATTCTAATACTGCAGCTACCCTATACCTACATGAACCTCATAGTTTGCTTGCCTTGGCAACGACTTAACGTTAAACGACGCTATGTCATTGGCCGAATTCCTGTTCCGTTCCCGTTGAAGATGTCAACCATAGTATGTATACCTTGGCTTCTGTGATTCCTTGGCCAAGAACCTGTTAGAGGAAGAAAGAGAAAAGAAAAGGAAAGAAAAGAGCAAGCGGATACTAAGGGGTACAAGAAGCTGAGGTCAGCTTAAGCCTGATTTAGGATTCGACAGGCCGACTTTACCCTTTTTATCTATGTCTTCTCACTCAGCTTACCAATGGAGGGTTATTGGGTATTTACAGGTTGGCAACTTGATGATCCTGCTATCCCCACTAGTATATTAAGAAGACCAGCTTCTCCTCACTCACTTGATTTCCTGGTCGCTAGTTTATTCTGTTGTAGATATAGTCTCAACGCATGATGGGTTCGCATATTGGAGACCCCGATGAGATTACTGTGCTTGTCACAGGTTTTGGTGTATGTTTTGCTTTCCCTCCCACATTAAGCGGCATTTGCTTGTTTGACCACCCCGCTCGACGTCACACAACACTACAAAGCTCAAGATCGTGACACCTCAGCCGGGATATGCAGTGTGGTATGAGTTGTGTAACCCCCGCTAACTCGCAGATGCTATAGCCGTTCAGGGAACAGTATCCCATCAACCCCTCATGGGAAATCGCCAACAACTTGCCTTCGTATCTTCCTCCACTACGAGCCAAGGACCCTAACTCGAGGCATGCAGCTGTTGTTCTGCCAAAGGTACGCATCGTGGTGCACCCTGAGGCTATCCGTGTCAATTACCGGGCTGTGAGAGGCCTTGTGCCATCGTTCCATGAGACGCCACAGAAGTTTGACATTGTCATTCATATTGGAATGGCTGGCCCTCGACCATTCTATTGCATCGAGAGAAGAGGTCACCGTGATGGATACAAACATCCGGATGTCGATGGTGAGTTCATAGACGGAGAAGAAGAGAGAGAAAGGAATGACTGGCCGTGGCGAGGCCTTCCAGAGGAGATTAAGACGGAGCTGGATCTCGATGAAATACTCCCGCTGTGGCAGGGGCACAGTTCGGTAAGTTGAGTAGATCTGAGACTGTGTCAATGCTGACAGAAAGCACAGGAGGCGGATCTGCGCATATCAGAAGATGCAGGTCACTTTATGTGCGACTTTATCTACTACTCAAGTCTCTCTGAGCTATGGAAACTACAGAGACCCAGAAAGGCGCTGTTTCTCCATGTCCCAGCCGATGCTTCGCCCACGAGTGTTGCGAGGGGGAGGGAACTGACATTAAACCTCATTAGATCAGTTGTTGAGAGTGAAGTGATTGATAAGAATAAGCCTTTGGTGAGTAAGACTGCTGGTGAGGAATTGTGATGTGGTTTTGAAGGCAGAATACAGGGCATGTGGGATGGATCGTTAGCAGGAGTTGTCAGCATATTTTCATAACTATGTGAATTTATATCAGTCTATGTCAATTTATTCGAGTTTTTGGTTGTTATTCAACTCTGGAGAATAGCATCCTTAAAATATTGATTTGGCAGTATGTCATGGTTTTGAATGATTATGACATCACAAGCCGAGGTTTCAGTATTCCAAGAGTTTCTCCCAGGAAGCGAACCTCACGATTCTGACCTAATCCATTCAAATGCCGATTGGTTCACCAAACACTCCCTATATTGGTGACGAATCATTGGCTCTGGCTTAGTTATGGCCGTGTCCGGAGATGCTGGAAGTGGAAAGCCTCCATTCCCCATTCTTCCTCATTCTCCACTTGTGACCCCGAGGAACCGATATATACTCCTCTTCCACAAACCACTCGACGTCTATCAGGTCAGAACACTCAGCTCTCAAAATGTGCAAAAAGGCTACCTGCGGCACCTGCAGTAAGTCCACGTATCCAATAAAAGAAATAGTATTAAAATGCCTACAGATAAGACCTCCTGGTGGGGTTGCGGCAGCCATATTCAGTCCGTTATCGACAACGTCCCTGAGGCTGAGCGTTGCGAGTGCGAGCCCAAGGTTGAAGTCGCCGGTGCTTCATACCCGCCTATGGCTGCGTCTCCCAACTGAATTATCGAGAGAGCTGCGGCTCTGGTTCTATGGACGCGTGGCAAGAAAGCGACGTGGTCACCCACTGGTGTTGAGGAGGAGCCATTGTAGTATTCCTGATGTGAGGCGATAGGAGATCATGGATTGGCGTGCGTGGCGTTGATTTGATTCAGGAAACAGGGTTGGCGGTTGATGACTACATGAATAAAAAAAACCATCAGCAAATACTCGAGGCAATCAATTCCCATTCTTGTGAGTTGGTATCGTGCTGCATCTTTTAGACAATGAATCTCAGCATACAGGATCTCATGCGGCCAAGCTCTAACGCAAGATATACTCCACGTTACTGAGCTACATAACACATACTGAACTTTATGCATAGTCTACTTAAGAAGAAGTATATCAATGGGAGAAAGAAAGGTGTCTTGCATGAAAATAGTGGTGGGAACCATCGCAAGGGTGTTAGAAAAGGGCCTCATGTTGATATATAGTGTCAGACCATAACTACCACGTCCAATCTGCTCTATCTCCTTCTCGCGCCACCACCAGACGCAGCATCCCCTCTTTCCGCTAAGCTTACTACCTCCTGAATACCAGCAGCCTCCTGCTCCTCCTCCAGAGCCACAATTTCCTCACGGCAATCCCACCACTTCTCCTCACTGAGCTCAAAGGCCTTAGCCTTGATCTCCTTGATAGCTAGTGTCTCGGGCTGGATGTTCTTCCAACGGAGACTCGTCATCAAGATCTCTTGCCACTCAGCTGATGTACGAACGAAGAATTCTCGTCGACTCTCGAAAGGCTATTGTTCTGTCAGTAACCTTCTCATGATAGTGAAGTGGAGATGGGAAATACTTACTCTAGGATGGGGTAACCCGTCGTCCACAGAAGCGGCTGCGGTCTCAGTCTCATCGTCCTCTGAGGGCGTTGAGGGCTCCGACGAAGCCTCAGAAGCCTCATCTTGCTTCTTCTTTCTCTTGCTGGGTGTGTAGATCTGCTGGTTTGTTTCTTCCTCGTCCTCATCTTCTTCATCGTCCCCATCCTCATCCTCATCGTCCCCATCCTCATCCTCATCGTCCCCATCCTCGTCATCAGACTCCTGAAACCAAAGTCAGCTAACCAAATTTCATACGCCATTTCGAAACCACTTACGATCCAGTCTTCGACAGGTCGAGTAAAGATCTCCTTACAACCATCTAGTTTTCCAAGATCTATGGCATAGAGATCATCAAATGTGAACTCTCGGTCTCCCTTCTCAAATGTTCCGCCATAGATATAGAGGACATCGTCTTGGATAGCCAGTTGAGCATTAAATCTTACATGTGGAGGTTCCATGGTCACTGGCATTTCTCTTACTGGCTTGTCGTCGTCCTTTTCCTCTTCCTTCCGGGCAAGCTCGATCTCATCAGCGTCATCTAGAGATGCTCCAGTCTCCAAAGCAGCAAGCTGTCTCAGAAGCTCGTCTTCATTTGCTTGAGCACGCCCACGGCGCCCGCCTCGAGGCTCAGCAGCAGCCTTCTTCTGCTGACGAGGCTTTCGTAGACCCAAAGGCATGAATCGATTTCGTTCAATGTTCCAAGCGAAGAGCTGGTTGAAGAACTCACTATCCATACCCTCCTCACTAGCCTCAACGTCGTGCACTCCTCCAAAGAGAATCCCGCGGCCCTTGTGCCAGGCCATTGTTGCACCAGCACGTGTAGGGTTGGGAGCATTGGCAGGCTTCTTTCGCTTCTCCCAGCGAATAACCGGAGGAGTGTTGGCGTTGGCGTCTGTGGCAGGCTGCGATATTCTGAGGAAGAAGCAGTCTTCATGAACCTTGGGGATAAGAACATTTCGCTGAGCCTGGCTAGGTCCCTTGTTGCCCTTTTGCTTAACGTTGACAGTCGCCTTGACACGTGAGTAACCTCCGTAGAGGACCGCACCTTGTTCATGGGGTAACAGAGTGAAAGATGAACGAGCGTCTGGCTTGAGTTGGGCAGGGGGCAGTTGAGGAGAGTGCCACACAAAGTTAACGGTATCAAATATCCAGAGATCTGATAGGTACTTTGTCTGATTTGAAGTGTCTTGGAAACCACCAAAGAGGATAATGTACTGCTTCCAGTACGTCATTCGATGGCCACTTCGAGCTGAAGGGCTCTTGTCCTTACCCTTGGTCTCAATCTTTGTCCACTCCCTCGTTGCAGGCTCCAGCCTCCAGAAATCCGAGTAGTGATGAAATGTGCCCTGCTTTGGCGAAGAGAACTCCCCGCCAAAGAGGTAGACATGGTTCGGGTTTCCAGCTCTGGTCCAGGAATGACCAGATCGTGGGAGCGGAGCGTTGGGTGAAGTTACACATCGCCACTCATCTCTGTTAATGTTGTAGATATTTAGGTCGTTGAAGAACTGAGCGAGAGAGCCATTGAAGTATTCGCCGCCAAAGAGTAGTAAAGTATTGCTATCATGGGGTGAAGCCATCAACGTTGAGGCAGCTCTCGCTCTCGGAGGTGCATCAATTACCGTCTCAGTGATCTTGAGGAACTGCTCCTGTTGTCTTCGGTACTCTTCCAGCACCTCATCAAGATCAACATCTTCAGCATCACTTCCTTCGACCTTGGCGGCCTTGTTCTTGGCCTTCTTTTCCCCCTTGTTGGCCTGCTTGGCTGCTTTCTCAGCCTAATTCTGATCATTAGTCAAACGTTCAACATGTCATGATGCATGGAGGGGCAGTCATATTTGGAGGGGTAATAATTGATGGAGGGGCAAGACATAGGTAGGTTGACATTGTAGCACAGAATATGACGGCACCTTTTTTGCCTTTTTGGCGTCAGCGTTCTTTTTTTTATCTTTGGCCATGATGATGAAAAGTATTTGGCACTGTAGAATAAGTTGCCAAGTTTGGGCTCTAATGCGAAAATTCCTGCGTGTGGATGGGGTTCCTACGGAGTTTGATCAAGTCAAATCCAACCATTCACAGTACAGTGTCAATTACATCGTATCTACTGTATATCAATCACTTATGCAATTGAATAAGCTCGATGATGCACGTTTGAACGATACAGCAACATTCTATTGATGCCTGAGCTGCAAAGTATATTACTATGCCGCTGAACAGGTAAGGGATGGTATCAGACGGATAAGTACAGTTGCCCCCAACAGCAGCATGATCTCGTCAGCCCAATCTGAGGCTTTCAGCAACGCCCTTCCTCAAGTACAGTCTTGTTCCATTGGTATGCAACATGCGACACCGATCTCTTTTGGACGGTGTCCTTCACTGGCGGGCTTTTGAGTATTTCCCTGGAAGGTAAGCCACCAGGGCCTTGCTGGCACCCTCCATGCAGTATTGAACAACCTCAACTTTCCTATCAGGAGGTGCTAGTCTAGCGATTTGTCGAATATCGCTCGTCCGCGGTAGAAACAACGCGTGATCCAGCCTGTTGTACGCAGTGTGTAAATCGTCAAGATTATACGGCTGCATGTTGTAAAGATTAAATACTTCATCAGTGCGGTATCCAGGGCCACCCCAGGGTGGACTTGCAAACAGTACTGTTTCGTCAAGGCTTACTCTCAGATCTGGGTGCAGTTCTTCTGTGTGATTGAACAGCTTGTCGAGGTACTCGAAGCTATCACCAAGAACCCACGTAATTAGTCCCGGCGCGATACCATAGACCTTGGCGTTATTCTGGGCACAGGCTAAGGTGGAAGGGTCGCGTTCGATAGAGATAACGCGACTCCATCGTTCAGAAAGAGCAAAGGCAATACTGTTACCGCCTGCACCACCAAAGACATCGATCAGGATATGCTTCTTTTGGTCGGTACCATACATATCATGAGCAACTTGGCTAGATTAGAGTTAGCAGAGGCTCGATGAGGTATAAGAAATTGTATTCTCACTTTGCTACTGGTTCGGGTGTTACACCAAACCAGGCATCGTCTGTCATGTAAACTCCATAGTTATACAAGGAGAAGATCGAATAGCGCTGCGCAAAGTATCTGGAAATATTAGCAAGATAGAGAGACGTGAGCTAGCCAATGGTTGCTTACTTTTGAATATCCCATGGTACCTCATGTTTTCCTTGATAGTGGTGGCAATCATCAGTAAGAGGCAGCTCTTCAGCAGGCTTCATGAAGTACTCGGAGTCGTCCAGCGACATTTCTACTCCTGAACCACTCATTTCTTGGCCGAAAATATAGTACGAGTAAGTTTGTACTAGAATCTAACATCCATTCCTTGTCAACATCGAAATATTGACTTGCAATAAGCAAGTCAAAGGGAGCTCAAAGGTTGAAATTGAGCACGAGGCTGACGATGAGCTCCCCACAGTATGCCCCACATAGAGACTAGTGGGCTTGGCACAGACGCCATCGCTGCAAGGCTGCCACTGTGATAGTGACAGCTTGCGATTGCTCGATCTGCCCTTGACATGCTTCCATCTGATACAATATCCAACACATCAACCCCTTTTGATTCCCAGCAATAATAGACGCCCACGGATCTAGAGAACAAGTCATCGAGGCAATGTTTAATGCGTTAAATCGTTTCATCTCGCGCCTGGACGGAGACGTCCAGCAGCAGAGGCAACAAGAGCGAGGCTCATTCGGCTTCCAGGTACTGCGCAATACCAACCTAGAGCTTGCTATCGAACCCTGGTTCGACTTTATTGTTGGAATCAATGGTAGACCTATTGTATGACGGCTCATTCAAGGTAATCCAAGCTCCTTATCGCTAATAACTAGTATAGGAGGACCCTGAACCAGCCCTGTTCAGCCAGGAGGTGAGAAACTGCGCGGGCAGCACAGTTACCCTGGGATTGTGGAACGCAAAAGTATACTTACTGACTTTGTACCTCCTAAACTCCCCTACTGACAACAATTAGGGCCAAAGAACCAGAGAAATACATGCTCCTGTTGCGTTAGATACTGCATCCCTCGGTCTTTCGCTCCAATACGCTCCGCTGGCCCTCGCCGCCAACATTTGGCACGTTCTCGACGTCCCCGCCAATTCTCCCGCTGACGCCGCCGGTCTTCTGCCATACAGTGACTATATCCTCGGTAGTCCTGAGGGTGCGTTATATGGCGAGAGCGGCCTGGGCGAACTCGTCGAGGACTTTATCGGACGGCCGATGCGAATCTGGGTCTACAACAACGAATATAATGTCACCAGAGAAGTCACAATACAGCCTAGCAGGGATTGGGGTGGCCAAGGAGCGCTGGGTTGCGTGCTTGGATACGGAGCCCTTCACAGGATACCTCCTCCTCTGAGCGAGCCCGTTGATGCCCCTGGCGAGACGATGTTCGACGGAGCCACCAATGAGAAGAGTGAGGACGCATTTATTCATGCGGTAGGTGGCTCGGAGCCCGCCCCCCCCGCAGGAGACTTTTTGGTGCCTGCACAGATGATAGGTGATGCTCCAGTGAGTGCACCACCAAGGGGAGCTGGGAAGAAGAAGGAACGCCATGGCCACAACCCCAACAGACTGATGGATGACTACTTCAAAGAGGAGGAAGAGAAGAGTCGGGCTGTGGACAATGCACCTTCGGCTAGGAACTCACCAGCCCCTCCCCCACCAAAA
This sequence comes from Fusarium miscanthi, assembly GCA_014898875.1. Classification (NCBI taxonomy): domain Eukaryota; kingdom Fungi; phylum Ascomycota; class Sordariomycetes; order Hypocreales; family Nectriaceae; genus Fusarium; species Fusarium miscanthi. The sequence continues at coordinate 28,110 of JAAVUA010000290.1, forward strand.
GGCGGTCCTCCAAGGGACTCACCAAAGCCGGAGACTCAGGCCAGTGGCGGTGGTAAAGCAGAATGAGATTATGGCAAAATAGCACATGTGAATGATTCCCCTTGCTGATTTTTCTATTTCCCGATCTATTGGTCAAACTTTTAAAGAATTTCGTGACTTGCCGTCTTTTATCGTACACTGCCTGATGGGTCCGACGTAGCCCTTAAGAGGTCCCTATCCCACCAGGGCCATACTATTCAACTAGCCGTCTAGTTAATGAAGTTGATGGCGAAGAAATGCAGGATCAAGCTGCAGACGATGTAGTCGGCGAAAGCTCTGGAGAAGGTTAGTGTTGGGTCTCCTTTAAAGTTGAGTTCGACAAACCTTTCGGGGGATACTGAGGGGCAATCGTTTTTGACAGCCTCATTTGTTTGAAGTCGTAGTGAAGCTGGGTATCGTTAGCCATAATCTTTCGAGGTCGTTGGTCGTCGTAACATACCAGTCAAGACGAACTGCCCAACTGTCACGCAGAAGCCGGACAGGAAAGCATTGAAGGGCTAAGAAGCATTAGCGATTGATCAACGAGCACAGATTCACCGAGGAAGACGCACGAAGGTGCCAGCGAGGGCGCAGTTGATGAATTGGAGAACACCAACGACAACGAGGAAGACCATAAAAGCATCAACCAACTTGATGCGCTGAGGAGTATTGTTGACGTAGTGATTGTAGAGGTTCTGGACTACCTTGTCCCACTGGACTTCGCCCTTGATTTCGTTCTTGGCGATAGCGACGGGCTTGGGCTGAGGCTGAGGAGGAACTGAACCAACACTGGTGGTGCTGGCCTGAGTCGTAGCAGCGGCCGAGGGGGTGATATCGCGGACGTTCTTCTTAGCCGCCATCGTTGTAAATCGGAAGGGTTTATTGGGCGAGTCGGGCTGTTTGCTCGGTGTGGGCGTTACTTTCGGTATTATGAGGCTTTGGTGATGGTTGATTCGTAGTGTTTGATGCTGGTGTCGGTGGATTTGGTTAGTTTAGTTCAAAGTGCAGCAGGAGAGCTTCCTCTGGACACGAAAGCTCCAAGGTAAATCGAAGATGATTGGCTCATGAAAAGCCAAGAATCCGGGGGTCAGACCCACGTTCACCATGAACTGTGAGGTACGTACCTTGAACATGTCGTCAGTGATGGCCGAAAGCTCCGCAGCTTCATCTTGGACATAAAAGAACAAGTTGCTGTTTCATCTTGAAAAATTACAAATTCCATTGAAAGATCAGACACTACCTAAGGATACAAGCAATACAATGGTTAGTATGGTCCTCATAACAACCTTGACCAGTTCGTTGGCCAACAAGTTTAGGCCACCGTCAATTACCACGATCTTGAGCTTCCCGCCTACATCCTCGGTGCTCTGACCGCAGGAGGCGGTATCATGGGATACGCTCGCACACGATCTGTTCCTTCAATTGTTGCTGGCTGTGCTGTTGGATTTTTATGTAAGCCTCATTATTATCCCCTCACCTTCCCCGTTGCGTGCCAACGTGTTAACAACTTGCTTGTAGATGCTCTTGGTGGCTATCGCATTCAGAACGAGCAGCCTTATGGAGTCGAGCTTGGCCTTCTAGCCTCCGTCATTCTCGGGGGATCTGCTTTCCCCCGAGCCATTCGCCTGAGGAAGCCGGTTCCAATTCTTCTCAGTGTCATTTCGGCGTTTGGCCTCTTCACCTACGGTTCTGCTCTTCGAAGGAAGGCCTGAGACAGCCGTCAGATGATGACGACTCAGTCAAAGTGATGGCGCAATGCAATAAAACCACTTGTTCTGGATCGATGGACTAGCCATCTGAAGCTATCCCGGCTCAGTGTGAGATATCGACATAGTGTTGTGATTAGCTTAACGCCAGGACCCGGATCACTTCCGTCGATTGGCATCCGATATGAGAAGGAGCCTAAAATGCAGTTCTATCGATATGTCGTATTGTCAAGCGGCCACAGAATTCTGGTAGCGCTTCAGGTCAAGCTCTCTCATGGTAAGAAATTAGGAATAACCAGCTTCCAAACGCGTGAAAGTTCGTACAAGGCATGGGCCTTTCTCATACCTTCTGTTCACAACATTGCCAAATCTCGACCGCCATGAGTCGTGTATTGTGGGCTGTCTCATTTGATAAATACCGATAATCTGACTCTTCGACAATGACCCACCAAGTTTCAGGGAGAATCATGAGTTTAAGGCCAAGCTTTTTACATACGTGAATAAATGTCTCATTCCAGAAATATATTCTCTAACGCCAACGTCTCGCTTATTGTCGTGGATAACATAGGTTTTTCTCGGATTGGGAGTATTCGAACAAGAACCCAAAACCTGATATAATGTTTCAGGAGGTTCTATTACGTGATGAGGCTTGACTCACAATTCGGAATATACTGGGTTTTTGAAGTATCACTGAAGGGTTTACTATCGGAGTAGACTATAACTATACATCCGTCACTTGTTGTGTTATTCTTACTCTGATCCCACAACCAAGCTTTCGTCCATGGAATGTCGATGTTGAACTCGTTAAGCCTGGATGACATCCTGAAAAATGGCAGTGTAAAAGGGTCTTTGGCATGTCACTCCAAGACATGCAGACCACCAAGAACATTGGTTTAAACCCCCGTGAACTTAGTTATCACGTCGTTGGTGGTCTTCCTAACCACTGCAAAAAGGAGACGGAAGAAAGCAGCAGAAGACTTGCATTAGCTTCAGGCTACTAGAGGCAACCGCGTGGATCGATTGATAGTCGGTAATCTCAAGATGATCATCAGCCTTTTGGCAATGGAATGAATGTTATTGATAAGTGCATCTGGGGACTTTCTAATCTCCCCCTTTGTAGTAGCTATTCAGATATGGGCTGCTTGTGAAAGGTATATAAAGAACCCTCTGGATCTCATCCACCGACCACTCATTAAACTGAAAGTCAGAGGAAAGCAACGTTTGCACTCGGTTTATTGGATTCCGCGATAACTTGTTGAAGATGGGGTTTCATCTGTCAAGGCTCGTTGCCTTGGCGGCACTGCTACGTGCTTCATACGCATTCAGCGTCACGACAAACACTGATGGAAACGCCCTGGCCTCTGCTATATTTGGCAATGGCATAACCATCATCTCAGCATCGTTCACAGGCGCATCGGTTAGTTCTGGAACATTCACTGATGGACCTTTCGGTATGGGAGACGCAGCGATCCTCACCTCGGGAGCTGCTGATGGAGCCCTTCCAAATGGAAACCACTACGTCAATAATGGTGCGGCTGGGTCAGCAACGTATTGCGGCGGTTCAAGTAACGACGCTGCGATATTGACTGCGGATATCATGCTTATTCCAGGTTTCGGGGGAATGAGATTCGAGGTTGTCATGGCTTCAGAAGAATCAGGGTTAGTCATACGGCCACAGAGTGTCTTACAGTCAACTAACAGAGCCAGGGGAGCTCCTGATGCAATAGGAATTTTCGTCAACAACCAGAACTATGCTTTGGATAGTAACGGGAATAGACTGAGCGCGGTGAGCCCATGGCTGTCACAACCTTTGGTTATCGTACCGCCCAACAGCGTTACCTCGTACCCCGGCTCGTCGCCGCCTTACTGGATCGACGTACCGTTGCTTCCCGGTGGTACGCAGACTGTAGTCATCGCAATCTGTGATGCTGGAGACAATATGTGGGACTCAGCCTTGATGGTCAAAGCTGAAGCCTGCGTTGACTGCAACGAACCTTTCCGGCTTGCCTACGTGACAACCACGGCTACACTGACAGCAGGCGATACGCCCTATACCTCTACTATCACTGCTTCGGGAACTGTGTCTGGAACGATCGAAATTGGGGTAATAATAGAAGAAACCTCCACCACTACCGAGGAGCCTACGACGACGACAGCTGTAGACGAGACAACAAATACCTCTGAAGAGCCTCCTACGTCAACCACTCAGGATGAATCAACGAAAACTTCTCAGGAGACAACTAGTACTGCTGAGGATACTATTATGGCAACAACAAGTAAAGAGACGACCACTATTACCACCGCTGAGGAAACGACTACCACAACTGCCAAGGAGACAACATTCACTGCTTCAGGCACTACCACAGACTCTACCACAGACACCACCACAGACACTACCACAGATGCTATGAAGACATCGACCGAAGCCAGTAGCTCAGTCACTTGAGAGGAACTCCCGAACTCTACCATGATAGCAGCAGATACAACAAGTGTCAAACGAAGTGAAACAATTACAGAGTCTTCAACCATCGTAGTAGAATCCACTACTGCTCCAACATCTGATACCACCACTAAACCAGCTCCAAACTCTTCCAATGAGAGCACTACTAGCCTCGAAACAACGAGTTTGTCTGATAGTCCTATTGATAGTATCACTACCTCTTGGGAAGCAGTTCAAGTGTCATCAACTATCCTAGCAGTCACAACATCTACCGATGAGGTCACCCTGAGCTTGAGTAGTGACCTCTCAAGCGAGTCAGCAACAAGTAAGTTCTCACCGTATATATCTGAAAAGCCCATAACTCCTGCCACAGTCATTGTATTTAAAGCTTCAGAGATCCCGGTACTAACAGTGAAACCAGCCCCCATATCACATATGACCACAACCGAGTCCTTGGAACCAAGTGCTGCCGAAGAGACGGAGTCCTCGACAGACACAATTTCAAACCAAGCGGAGGAGACAAGCTTTCCTGACGGTAAGACACTTATAAATGACGAGGGTGACATCTGATGTTTTCCCCTTAAACCTCACCCCATGTGCATAAACTGGATCTGACACTAAGCCTTCAACAGCCACCACTTCAACAGCCCAGGACACACCGTCTCCAGCCACATCAACAGTTGCTACCTCATCTGCCGTACCGTCTAACCTAGCAGTAATCGGGACTTTCAAGTACTTCGGTTGCTTGGGATCTGCAGCTGGCTATCCCAGCTTTGGCTTGATCGGAGAGGGACCTGATATGACCACTGCAGAGTGTGTCAGGTTAGGAAGAGGGCGTGCTTATATAGGCATCTACCAGAGGTAAGTTCTGAGCTATTAATGCCAAGCTCATCTGGCTCACCTCAATTAGATCCTGTTATGCAGCAGATACTCTGGACTCAGCTGAAACTGTAACCAACGGTCGCTGTGATCTGCCATGCCCTGGGGACCCGGGCCTGTTCTGTGGCGGTGTGATTTTGACCGACTCAAGCCCGGACTCGCGCCTTCGACGTCGAGATACCCCTCCTGCCATTTTGCTCACTTTGTATGCGCAGATTGAAGCCATATCCAGCTCTTTGACGACTTCGGACGCTCCTAGCACAGCAGAGGTGTCTTCTCTCACAGTCTCTACAGAGATTACTCTTCAACCTATCTTGACCTCCGAGTCTTCCATCTTGCCTACCGACAAACCGACAGTTTCGGATTCTCCATCCTCAAGCTTAGGAACATTTGTTGGCTCGGTCATCAGCCTTGAGCCTTCAGTTCCTGTCACTAGATCACAAGGCGCAAAGCCGATTACGCCCCCATTCCCGACAACTGTCTCTTACAATGCAGGCAACTTCACCAGAACCGAAGCCGTGGCGCCAATAATCACCACTGTAACATACACCATTGTTGACCCTAATAACCCGTCTTACTTGACTATCACTGAGTATTGTACCGCGTTGCGACCGCCCCGTTGCCACAGATGTCAGTATCAGACACCGCTAACGGTTGAGATGATGACTATCGAGGTGGATTGCAACAGGTGTGGTCACAATGGAGAGAACACCATTATTCTTAATATTCCAGCTGGTGCAGTTGTCGCAGCTCCCACAAGAGAATATACGGCTCACGAAACCCACAGCGTTCATCATTACGAGCCTGAGCCGGATACTCAGGGGACTCAGCCCAAGAACTCTTCCCCTGCAGCCAAGGGTAGCCATGGTCAAGCGGAACCTTTTGCAGTGCCTTTGGGAGGAAACGGTTACCCTGATGCTCCCAAGCCAACGTTTCGTCGCAGGCCAGCTCCAGCTCATACACCAGTGACTGCGCCAGATGCTCCTATTGCCATTGTCTCAGGGGCCGTAGTAAAGGCGATCGAAGGAATGCTGATGACAATTCACTTGATGGTTGGTCTTGTTTTTCTCCTATAGAGATTTTATTAAGTCATCGACCCTCGCTTACATTCTCCTTTTCTTATTCTTCCCTTCATATTCACATATCCTTTCAAGAGTCATGAATATGAGGTAGACAATATTTTAATACTGTACATAATTCACAATACATATTGCCCTGATTGATCATATCTCTTGGCGTCCTAATAAAAGTTTGGTTTCAAGAACTAATCGTGATATGGGAACATGCACCTCACGGCGACTAAAAGCAAACCGGTAACTGAAGTAGGGTCTTATGATGATTGATGCTTGTACTGTCACAATCTCATGCTTCCTTGTCATGAATTCATCGCCCAGAACGCCAGCCTAAATGTTTCTAGTATACAGGTCGAATACAGTCCATCGTCAATCAATGGATTCGCTTCGTGTCGAATTTGGGTCGCTGGCAGCGTATCGTGAGGTGTTTCTAAATCACAATCCCAACTCCCGCTGCTGCTCCCGGATTTTGTCGCGCTTCGCCCGGGCCGCATTTCGATTCTCGGCTTGCATCTTTGATCGTTCGATCTTTAAGCATTCGTTGACCTTCTCTTTGGCGTCATTGCAGCTCCCAACAGCCTTGTGCATGAAGCCTTGGCTATGGCACTGTTCGAGAGCAGCGATGACCTCTTCGCACGCTGTAACCGAAGTTAGTGTATAGAGGTGATGCAGCGCTCAATGGACTTACCTAGAGCGTTTTTTGTGTGAAGATGAGGATGCATGATGATGTTCATATACTGGACAGAGTTGGAGGACCCTGAAAGAAATCCAGTTCGCCACAGGCAGAGGAGATCGAATATTGGGTCGGGGATGCACGGACCAGGCGGGAGGCTCCATGGGACTTGGAGGGGCATTGTATTTGCGTTGGCTTCCATTCCCACACAAGAGAATAATTGATACACAACCACCAGAGAGAAGCAATATATCGAAACACTTTGCTTCCTTGAAAAAGATGTCTTCAGCGGCTCAGGTACCTGCTAAGAAGCAGCAAGGTCAGCACCTCCCCTCTGACACATCTCACGACGCCGCCTCTTACTCACGTTATCTAGACCTTCAAGTCACCTACTCCAACTACAAGAACACTCTTCAGCAAATAGCTCAAAGAATTGGCGATATTGAGCAAGAAGCTGAGGAGCACAAGTAAGTAGCTTACTCCTCACTATTGTCTTCACCGTCATTCAAACAGTTTGAGCACGGTACCGACTTGCCCAAACTCCTCCTACAACATAGCGTTACCGAGTGTTGAACCACTGATTCTGATTTGATCTTCAACAGGCTTGTCTTGGAGACACTAGAGCCCCTTTCAGAAGACAGAAAGTGTTTCCGTCTCATCAACGGTGTGCTTGTCGAGAGGACGGTCAAGGATGTAGTACCAGCCCTCAAGACCAACCAGGAAGGGCTTCGCAAGGTGCTGGGTGATTTGGTGAAGCAATACAAGACGAAGCAGGATGATCTTGAGAAGTGGAAGGTAAGAGAAGATTTGAGATTTCAGCCGTTGGCTTAGGAGTCCAGCCCATACTAATGATTCTTACAGAAGAAGAACAATGTGCAGGTTGTACAGCAATAATGAGACTACAAGGACAGAATAAAACAAAATGTTTGCATTAGTACCATAAAGGATTTTTTCTTCCTTTTTGGGAATTACCAGAGAATTACATGTTTGCAATTTAGTTATGCTCTTTTTTTTTAACACAACCTCATACAACAGAGCTTACAACAACGCAATTACTCCTCAAAATTCCTTCTCTCTACAAATGCCACTCCATCGGACCTCCCGACGTTTTTAGCCCCAGCCTCATTTGGGCGCGTACAAGAAGGAGTTTCATGGCCTGCTTGCCTTCCAAATGTCTGCTTTTCAGGCTGAACGAGCAACACGACGGCAGAAATGGAAAGATGGTGTTGATGCGTTGTACACTTGCTGTGCGCTGTGGGGTTATGGCGGCAAAAGCGTCTGCATGCCCAACCGCATTGAGGCCCCAGAAGCATCAGAGTTTTTGACACGCAGGACGTCAAACACAATGCAATGTAATGCAACGCAAGGCCTAGACAGCGGGCATATGTTTGTGTGGACAGAAATACCCCGATTGACGAGGCTTGCCCACCGGTTGCATTAACTGGCCATATGTACCTTTGCGTGGGACCACCGTTGATGACGGTGATACCTTTTGAGGAGAAAATGAGGAAATCTCCGCACACTCAATATGTCTGAAACTCACGACTTTTGCGAGAGTTACATCATATTTCGTGCCTCAACTGAAGACGTGTGTGTCAAGGCGAACTGCATGAGAATAAGAAAGCCACAGGATGACAAAGATAGTACGATGGACAGCTGGCGTTTCCATGTGTATGCAACGTCAATCAAAGTTACCTGTCTGATTGATGTTCACCGAGATCTGAAAAGAGTCTGATCGATATGGGGCAGCGTAGCTATGAACTGCAAGTCATCAGTTGCTGCCTTCACTCCGATAGCTCTCCACCACCTTGTCAAGAATAACATCATCATCATAACTTTGTGGGGGCTAGTGCATTCCTCTCGCGTAGCAGATCGGTCGTTGACATGCAGAAAAAAGCCATTGTATGTACTTCTGACTGGTTGATACTGTACTCACGTCCCCTCTTCAAATGGAGGCCCTGCGGCACAGCGATCGTTCCAATACTCTACCAGATGCTTGTTGTTCCATAAAAATTATGATCTCTGGTATTGCTTCGATGAGATCGAGTCCAATCAGGCCCGGAGGACAGAGTGACTGATATTAGTGGTTTACTGATAACGCCTTCACAGGCTTGTTTGCAACTGAGAATCGTTGTCGTGTGGCTCTCTGGCAGCTATCAAACTCCAATGAACTGGGTATAAGATCTCCAGGGACTCTTATCATTGCAGCAGCACATCAATACAATAGCCGTCACTTTTCGTGGCCATACCACCAAGTCGTCCCTTGACGCACATTGCCGGTTTCACATTGACTGTGCCAGGGGGCGGCCAGCAGGAAGTCTGATGAGGCTATCGCAATCTTTTATCCTAAACAGATGGTGTAACATAAGCTCTTAAGTTGTCTGTAACTTGGCTGGCTTGGCGGATGGATGCGTTGGGTTCCAATCATGAGAATGCCTCAACATTTGGCATGATCTCCATATTGCTTACATTGGAAGACTTGCCAAGGTTCCAGAGGCCTTGATGAGCCTTGAATGAACTAAAGTTCCAAATCAACAGTACGGCGCCATGGCATATGATGACGAGGCCTCTATGATTGGTACAATCAAGTCGTAGCTGAGATGACCAACACTCCAGTTTGTCGGGTCCTTGCAGGTATTGGACCAGGTCGTTGGCCATGTTCTACAAGGAGGCTGAACTATTTAACTATTGGACTGAAAATTTTGAACTAGGCTGAGAACTCGTGGCTAAGTTGTTGGCTTGCATCAGGCATACTATTATGCGGAAGCTTACAGGTTGCGACGTGCAAATGAGGCCGACAATGGAGTGCCCCGACAGCTCAGCACAAACTGAACCCTGGGGATGGAAGCGTGGATACAGTTTTGATGAGTGGCTTAATGAAAATGCCATTGTCGAATAAGGAATCAGAGTGCCCCCCCTCTTCCGTTACCGTCCCGGTGGACTTGATCATGACCGGTCAAGTGCCTGATAGTGAGTGAGTGCCTAAACGTCATTTTGAGGAGGCATTGGAGATGGGGTCATATCCACAGAGATCAGTTTGTCCAAATATCCTGATCCAACAGTACTGCAGTAGAAGGCCTCGTTGCAGCGCATCTATAGCAGAGCTGATATTGGGTGTAGCACCTGAATGCCCATCTCACACGTTTCCTCGGCCAGTGCAGGACAGGAGGTATCACTGTAAACACGGGTTCTTCTTCGTACGATGGTCCCCCAAGCCAAGGTAGGTAAAAAAACGTTTGCGACACACCGCCTGGGGCCATGCTACTGTGTAACCCATGGGAGTGTTTGCAGCAACTTGCCTACCTACTAGGTACTCTCCTAGGCAAGCCCAAGAGCGGCTGAGGCCCTGATCCAATCGATCCGCACGGTGCACTCGATCCGTTACAGGTCCTAGAAAGTGATTTGTAATCACGTGATAGTTGCACCGCTTATCCAGATGGATGTGAATAGTGCTAGATCAGCTGGATTTTGACATATATAAGGCAGACTCGACTCTTCAGGGCTTAGCGCGACAAAGATGCATCTGCAAAAACCCCACAAAAACGCCTGGTACTTCGACCTTACCCATGGAATAACCTGAATTAGCAGGCCCGCAAGCCACTAATTGACCCATAACGGATCGAGTGCACCGTGCGGATCGATTGGATCAAGGAAGCGAGCAGATGGATTGTCCATCGAGCGAGTATTTCTTGTCTGGGTCAGTCGGGCTGGTATAGCGGTGTCGAACGGATCAATAGTTATACAGGAACTGGTTCATGTCCTGCAAAAGATCAGCACTGTGTCTGTAAGCTTTGGTGTAGCTTTCTTGTGAGGGGTTGTATGGCTAATAAACTCCAATGTGCTTCTGAGTTGACTGGGTCTGACACTGGAAGTCCGCCATCGAAAAAGGTTAGATAGAACACGGCCCGGGTTCGTTATCGATAACGCCTAATAAGTTGGACGCGACCTCCTTTGCGCAGCACCGCAGAACCAAGACCCCTCTTCCTCTCTCTCGCACACCCTGACGCTTGCAAGCCCTACCATCTGCGACGTGGCCAGGGGACACATCATCGCCAGCTGTGTGAGCCCGAAATCCCCTTTGACAAAGGACGCTAGCAGCCGCTGCAGGTAGCCAAATATGTCGGATTCCCCCCAATCCGCTGCTCCCAAGGAGGTTGACCATGGTGCACCGTCACCCGACGACGAAGCACAAATGAACGAGCAACAAGACCCACAAGCCGCAAACACAGCGGGCTACGAGTATGAGGGTGTAAAGGAACAGGATCGATGGTTGCCTATAGCCAATGGTAAGTTATCTATCTACAGAGGTATCCTGATATGATTTGTCCATCCCTTTCTGCGCGAGCTGTTTGACGTCTCAGCCCGCCCAGCCGTGCATATCTGGTTCCCTCTCATGTCTTGCGATTCGTCCTCCAAATCACCCAAAGCGCCTCGCGCCTCCAAGGCCGACAGGGCTGATGAGCTTGATGCTAACATTCGAAACTTTGCTCCAGTTGCTCGCATCATGAAAAACGCACTACCTGAGAATGCAAAGATCGCGAAAGAGGCCAAGGAGTGTATGCAAGAATGTGTTAGCGAATTTATCTCCTTCATCACGAGCGAGGGTGAGTAATGGCTTCAACATCTTACTGAGACTTACTCTTGAAAATCCGAGTCATGTCTTTGATCTGCAGCATGCTGACTTGCACAGCGTCGGAGAAATGCCAGCAAGAGAAACGCAAGACTGTAAATGGCGAAGACATTCTCTTCGCCATGACGTCTCTCGGTTTCGAGAACTACGCGGAAGCGCTGAAAGTTTACCTCAGCAAGTACAGAGAGGTGAGTCAAATATCCTTCCAGCAGGGATCCTGGATCTGTAGAGTGGATGACTTGCGGGTATGCTCCTTGTAAGCTTTGTCGTTTAAGGAGCCTATACCGAGTAGCAAGAGAAGGTTGAGGATACTGCCATCACTCAGTTGCTAACGCGAATCGCCAACAGCAACAGAATCAGTCGAACCGCGATCGAGTGGGGATGGATAGTAACCCACAATGGCTGAATGATGCCAAACCAGAGCCCAGTGCCGTGGGCGAGTTTGGACAGGACGGGAATGGCGTCGAGGCTGGGGGTGATCCTAACTACATTTATGCCTCACAACCTGGCCATAATGGCAACGCTGCCGAGGGCTACTAAAACGCTGCCTGCGGTGAGGAGCGGACGACGAAGACGAAAGCGGCGACGCATGGCCTCGACAGCCAACTCCTTAGCCCCAACAGCGATCGTACCGACCTCCGCTCGAATGGTTCTTCTAGCCAACAGCAGCATACCCCTTCTGAACAGCATAGGTTCACCATATCGGGCGCGAGTATTAGCTCAGTAAATGGTATCGACAGCAACCCGATCATCTCAGATGCTGCACTGTAATGCATGTGTATTTTTGTCCACGAGGAACTCCCCCCAGGATGTGGGCTTTGACTTTAGAAACGGTGGCAGACAAACATGGTATGAAGAAGAGTTGAGGACGGTATTGGAGGGTTGGGAGCATATAAGGGAGATATGACTGGGTTGGTGTTCAGAGATAGAGGTGCGATTTGCGTCTGGTGCTTGCCTGCAAGCTTGGGAGCAGGCTCAAAACGATTATTGTTAGTATTCATGACAGTCAGAAAGGGTCTTTGAGATGCAGACCAACGGATATGCATTATGTCCAGGCAAGGAGTTTTGGGCCAGTAGTTTTCAGATAAATGAACACCCACAGTCTGTTTGTTTCAATATGCGTCTAACTATTTGAGACTACCTATACCTATTGTTAATGCTTTGGCAGTGTGATGGCGGCAAGAGCTTTGAATGCAAGATGATAGTTCCTAGATGGCGTTTTCTCATAACTCAAGAAGTACTCATTTATTTAGGAAGTTGTGATCACGAGCGAAGCTTCTCAGGCTTCCTGCAGTTATGTAAGGTTCATTAATCCATCTCAACGGGAACTTGATGAATCGTTGTCGACACAAGGAATAAGAACAACTTTTGCAATGCATCAAGTGAGGTTGACTTCAGTATGAGGTGTGACGCAATCACCAAAACAAAAGTAGAGTAACAGAGAAGATACACTTTTCCCGATTCGGAACATGAGGCACGTGTGGTCCCCACCAAAACCCGTCGAAAATTGGGTAGGTACCCGCCAGAAATTGGAAAAAAAGTTCCAATGGCCCACCAGCGCTTAACAATTGAACCTCGAGATTTCTTCATCATCGCTTCCACCGAGCTCTCCATCTTCCGGCACCTGTGCTGTTGAGACATGCTTATTATGACTACTGATTATTTTCGGCCAAAGTCAACATACTCTTCAGTCCATGATTATACCTTGATTACCCACCCGAAGCACCTCTGTGTTGTTGCCTGAGAGACGCCACCATTACTTCAAGTCAACCATCCCCTCCCCCATTGAGCGACAACGCACAACGAAGCGAGACATCATCAAACACTCAGTAGGGCCTGCCTCAATGAGACCATTTACACCTGCGACCAGGAATTTCTCTGGTCCCGTTCCAAGGAGCTCCACGCCTGTCCGCTCCATTCTCAAGCCTACATCTGTCTTGGGGAGGAGAAAGGCTGAGTATGCTGGACTAAGCGACCCCGTCGACGCACCCGAGAGCCCCACGAAACGCCGCAAAATCTTGATAGACGAAACCCGAAACGTGACGTACGAAGTCGGACGACGGACCATGGATGAAGTGAAGCTCGAAGTCAGGACTGCCCTTGAAGAGCACCTGAGAGGAAACGATAGCCAATACGACACATTGAAGGAGCTCTTCGCCAGCGACAGGCAGCGGTACCTACCACCCGTCGTTGGAGAGGAAGATGATACCCTGAAGCCCCATGAACTCCAGGTCTATGTGGTGGCTCTTACTGGATGTGTCCCCATTCTCAAAAACAGGCTCTGTAATGGTCTCGTCCATACTGTTCTGAGTTGCTCCTGGCTTGGACGAGACGATGCCTTCGTGAAAGTGTTTACTCATTTCCTGGCGGCCCTGGTCAGCGCCCAGGGTTCGTACCTGTCACCCGTTCTGATGATGATGGTGGGGAAATTCTCCGATAGTCGATCTTCCATGTGGAGTGTTCCGGATTTCCCTGAAGTCAGCCGCGAGACCATGCGCAATCGACTGCACAAGACCCTGCAGTATTTGCTCCAGATGTTTCCTTCGGCAATTTCAGTGCTCGAGGAACTCCTCGTGAGCAAGTTACCGTTCCATAACGAGTCCATGCGTGTACACATGGCGTATGTCGACAACCTTCTCCGTATCAAGGACTATGTGCCCGACTCGCGTGACGAAGTTTTTGATATTATCCTCAAACGAGTTGTCCAGATCGATTCTCAGATGCAAACCGATCTGGAAGATCTCGACGATGACATAACTGCTGCCGTCATGTACGCGCTGCGAGAACACTCAGAAGGAGACGAGTGGGAGAACGACGCCGACTCCGACGACGAGAGCGATGCGGAATCGGTCCACAGCGACGACCCCGATTTCGACGAGAATGTTGCCAGAATCAAGTCGATCAAGGGAAGTGTTGAAAAGATGGATGCCATGATGGACACACTGTTCAGCGTCTACACTCCTCATTTCACCAACCCTGGGTCGGACACGGCATTCGACATGTTTACTATCCTATTACGCGAGTTTGAACAGCTGGTGCTGCCCACATACAAGTCTCGACATACGCAATTCCTCATTTTTCATTTCGCTCAGATGCATGAGCGCCTCACAGACGCATTCTGCGGCCAGCTTATCGCCACTGCGTTCCAGGGCAACACTCCTAACGTCCTCAAACAATCCGCCGCAGCATATCTCGCCAGTTTCGTGGCTCGTGGCGCCCACCTACCAAGCGGCCTGATCCGAAGCATTTTTGGGCTTCTCTTACACCACTTGGACCAGTACCGCAAGAAATATGAACCCTTATGTCGGGGACCAGATCTGATGCGATTCACGCCATACTACAGCCTCGTTCAAGCCACACTTTACATCTTCTGCTTTCGCTGGCAGGACTTGATTGTATCGACTCCGGAGTTTGTGGACCCCGAGGATCCAGCTTCATACATTGGTCAGGAGATGGAGTGGATGGGGACATGTAGAAAAGATCTTTCCGTGCAGATCTTCAGCAAACTCAACCCTCTCAAGGTCTGTGCGCCTGTAATCGTCGAGGAATTTGCCAAGATCTCACATCGTCTCAATTTTATGTACGTCTATCCGTTGGTGGAGAGCAACAAACGTGTTCGCTTGACGCAATATCTCACGGCCACGTACTCAACAGGAGGAGCCCTTCGAGATGCTGGTTATGAGACGCAAGATGAGACCTTCCATCAGTTAGACCCTTATTTCCCATTCGACCCTTATCAGCTACCAGTTAGTAAAAGGTGGCTCGAGAATGACTACGTGCATTGGAAGGCGGTGCAGGGGCTCAACGCTGAGGACGAAGACGACAGCGATGATGATATTGATGACGACCTTGATGAAGACGAGATCGAGGAGGGCACAGCGACGGATAGCGATGGTGAAGATTATGAATAGGGTTGCGGCATAGCCATTTACGATGGAAGCATGGTTTGCGATTTGTGGTTTATAAAACACAGCAAGGCGTTGGGGAGGATTTGTTTGATTTACATTTTACAAACGCTTGGTTCTATACCCGAGGGCTCGGATGTGAAACGATCTCGAAAGTTACCATGAGATGAGAGCGAGTTATGGAATGCACATACACTCTTCTAGACAGTGAACAGAAAAGGAAAGGTTTTACAACCCAAGATGTCTCTCGACAGTTTTGTGTCGCCATTCATTTGTATTTGCAATTATTGTACATACCTATTGATACCATCTCCACGGAAAAGATGAGCATCTGTGACATGGGAGAAAACGTCAGCGAGGCCCTTCAGTTCAGATACAGAGTACTGAGTATATGACCTAGGGGTGGCAGAAAAGCTCAGCCTGGAGTCCTAAATGGCAAAAAGGCTATGACAGTATTGGGATTTCTTAAGGCAGTCTACAATAGACTTGGCTTGCTCTCTGATCAGTTTAATATCTTGCCTTGATGAAAGTCTTGATATCAAGGCTTCTGACAGCTGCGAATGAATGGGGAACTTGGAGCCGAAAGCCCTCTCGGAATAGGCAGAAAACCCCCGATTCAGCTCGTGACTCGACATGCCTTCTTTTCTGACTTGCATATTCTCTTGTTATAACTAATTTAGTTGGATCTTCTCTCTCTCTCTCTCTTTTCNNAGGCATCCTAAACTTATACTAAATTTACCTAAATCTTTTTTATCACTTAGGATCAAAGACCTGAGTTTTCTTGCCCCCCTTGTCAGGCTATTTATAGTTCCTATCCTTCCCTTCCATTCCATCTACCGAACTCATATGGGGCATATTCCGCTTCAAGATTTAATCCGCCCGCGCTTACTTAACCCAACCAATCCCCAGCGTAACACATAACTAACTTCGCAACCCACTCAAACTTCGAGACTCAGTCATTAAAGTGGGCTCATCCTCGAACTTACATACAAAAACCTCCAGCAGCAAATTGCCGTCTAATCACGTCATGGCAAATATAGCTACAGCAGACGAGAGACCTTCTTTTACCGACTTTCTCAAAAAGACCAAACAGAAGGTTGCTGGGACGCCATGTGAGGGCCCTGGCTGTGCAACGCCCCAGCGGAGGGGGAGGAGGAGTAGAGGCAGCGTTGGAGTGAGCAGTGAGTGTAAGTATAGAGCGTGCCCTCGTTATCTTTCCGTGTGATCTCAGCCGATAGATATCTTTGGTTCACTTGGTTCCGTAAAGGTCCAGTCCAGTGGCTGGCCAGTCTTCGACTTAGAATTTCAGATAATCGTGCAAGACATCTCACATATCACCAAGACACCACTAACACCCGTCCCCCAGCACCCGAAAACAGCAGTGAAACTTCTCCCCAGAAATCTCGCAAGTCTCTCACTGCAACTGAGAAAGCAAAGCTGCGCCGGATCCAGGTTCGACGGGCTCAGATCCAGCATCGCCAACGCAAAGCAGAATATCAGAAACAGCTCGAGCTCGACATAACTCACTTCCGTGAACTTATCGCCTTGACAGAATTCGAGTCTGAACAACTCAAAAAGGACAATGACTCTATCAAGGAACTATTAACGAGTAAAGGCATCACTATCCCAAGATGCAAGTCTGGTACCTGCTCCATACGTCCCCGTCTCACGAAAGAGGTGGTTACGGGCGGCAACGATGCTTGGATCGATGACACGCTGGGCGTGAAGTTGAGGGCCGAGGATCCTAGTTTTCAAGAATACGATCAAGATGGCGGAGAGATATTTGCCGATATCAACGTCGACGACATTATTGTTACTCTCAAGAAGGATGAGTCGATGGAGACGCCGGCTTTCAGTATCCGATCAAACGAATCGAGCAGCAACGCTACGAGTTCGCCGCCGCCGTTACCCGATCTCAACCTGACTCCTGATGAGGAGCAAAAGGCTGTCAACTTTATCCTCTCGTAAGCCCATAACTGCATCGTGAATGTTGTGATAGCCTCACTGACATTTCACAGACTTGAACATATCTGTTGGGATCACTTCTTCGTTGGTGATTTCCCATCCCACTCTCACCTCTCCAACGACGAACCCAAAGGCCACTGCCTCATGGCATCCTCACTCTGCATGGCCAATGCACCTTTGGATGTATTTGGTGACCGCAAGTTAGTCTCTTCAGCATCATCTTGCCACAATCGTCGCTCTCTCGGCCTGGATCCTTACGTACCTCCCGTGCATCTGGAGTGGCCATCGCCCCGAATATCATTATCTTCACTTTATGGCCTAGCACAGAGTCTAAATCCCGGCGACTTGGAGATCACGCCTGTACAGGCCTGGTTCGAGCTAGCGTCACGCTTCGACAAGAGTCTTCTGCTAGAAAGATTAGACTTACTAGCCACCGAACTGGTTGGCGTGTCTAAGTGTCTGGAGTTCGGAGCTGTTATGGAGAAAGATGCTTTCGAGAGCGTTGTTGTGAGGGTGTACGGGGGTACTCTTGAAGAAGCTATGGCGGCCGCTGCCATTATTGATCCACAAATGGGTAGTGTTTGCGATATTTCTCGCATGAGGAATTTCCAGGCTAACCTTCTCACGAATCAACTGGGCTTCGTGGGATATGCTCAGAGCTAAGGTGTTCTGCAGCCAGAGGCTGAAGTCTTCGTGTTGGGTTCCGGGTTTTCATTTTCTTTGCCTTCTCATCTTTCCAAGCGGTTGAGCGGAGATGAAGCCGAGCACTTCAATGCGCATTATCGAGATATCTCGTCGTAGGTCTAGAGTATCTGGAGGTTGGGTTTACGAGATATCACTTTGTCCAGTGGCCGTCAAGGCTTCATAGGTTTCGAACATACATATATATGCTCAGGACAGTTTAAGTCTCTTTTTGGATCTTGCTTTTTCAACAGATAGGTCGCTAGAGAGTATCCACTCTATGAAATCCATATCTCCGCTGTTATACATGAGTTATCATCCCTATAATGCCCTAACTATACTACTCTCATCAAAAATATCCTTCAACAAGCTCGAGATGCAGGCATCTCGATCAACTCGGCCCATTGCGTATGTGGACTCGAAGGCAAAGATACTGAGCTGTCCAAAGAAGGGCCGGAGTACCTTCGCTACCAGCTCATCCTTTCTATCAAGGCTGACATCGTCATTAATGCCACCTGTTCCGAGAAGGGGCCGTCGAGATGAGCCACGTGCCACTGGGTTAACAACAGAAGAGGTTTGGAAGCCCGAGCTATTAACGGACGCTCCGAGCTCGTCAGACAGCTCGTCGACAAGGGCTACAGGTTGATAGGTGGATGGCCGATACACGGCATCGATAGTATCAGTGATGAAGAGCCATTCATGAAGCTGGAAATCATCCGGTGCCACGCAGATTAAAAGATCTAAAAGCTTACAGGCCTGCAAAACTGAGGCGTTGGTGTAAGTGTCAGAAGCAGTGCTGTTGTCGGGTGCAGCAACAGAAGATATTGCTGCATGAATCTCAGCGTTGACAACTGGCCATAGCATGCCTAAATGTATAGCACTAGTTCTCAAAGCTAGTGCACGGAATACCATGTAAATATCCGCTCTTGTCGTTGATGATGGCGAGGATGTTGACGAAGCGCCCAAAAGCTCGGCCAGTTTGCTAAATATCTCCGACAGATCCGAAACGAATGCATCTTCAGAGCCCGCAAGAACCAATGTGGCAATTCTCCGGAGGTTGAGCTGCGTCTTGCGATCAGCTTCGAGGCGAGCTGAAGTTGCCCCAACACCAAACACAATGCCAGCTGTCGAAGGGGCACTAATGCGACCCACTATCTCTGGCATCTTCTCCTTGTCCGTAAGAGTCCACTGCCTTAACAACGGCAGCCAGTCTTCCTTGGCCAAATCAAGATCCATGCCAAAGAACTTGGGGTCATTGAAAGCATCACCGACATCCTTCTTCCAGTTCTTCTGGTTGTTGTGAACTCGTGATAATTCGTGGAGAAGACGCATCGTATTCTTCGATACTACGTCAGGGAATCCTTTGGCCCTTAAGGTTGGTCCAATAACATTAGTGGAGATAGTGGCCGCAGCAGAGAGGACTCTGTCAGGTTCTACCAAGATTTTTGTCAGTTTTGGAATGATAGAGGCCAATATAGAGATGATATCATCTGGCCCTTCACTGGCTCCGTTCAGGGAGTTCCCAGAGTCGGATTTAGGAATACCACTGCCCGGTGTTGTTGAGTCAGTGAAGGCCACCGGTCTTGTAGTGAAAAGAGCAGCAAGGAGACGGATAAAGGTGTCCTACAACGATGTTAGCGAACACGCAGGTCATAAATGAGGATATAACAAACCCCTAACTCCTTTCTCATCCTCCTCTGTTCTCCAAAGTTGGTGTTGTCAACTTTCTCGCCTAAAAGGGCGGCAAATCCCAGGAGGTTTGGCAGTGTTTGTCTATGTGGGAATGGATTCGTGAGAAGGTCTTTGAGGAAGACCATGCAATCCTGCCATATTTCATCCATAGCATCATCGTCCAATGTTCTTGTATACTCCACAAGAAACCAGACAAGATCGGTATCTTGCAAAGATATTGTCATCGTGGACTTGGATGCAGTGTCAACGGCACCGCCGCCAGTCCTTCGGTAGATAGCATTGAACAAGGCAGGCATGCAGTGCTTGGGCCGGCATGCCTCCAACGCAGAAAGCATATTGAAGACCTGGGTCGACTCAGCACCATCAATTGATTGTTTCCATAGAGCAATGACTGTCTCGAGGCATTGGAGATTCTCTGCAGCGAAAAGATGTTCAAGTAATCTCCTAGCACGATTACGCATGCGTAAGGATGTATAATTGAATGACCCAAAGGAGCCTTGATCTTGCTTGCTTGAGTCATTGCCTTGACCCCATGTCCAAATCTTATAACAGATACGAACAGCATCCTGGAACGCCAGATGAACCGTCAGTCGGTCATTTGCCGTAGCACTGCGGGACTGGGGAGTGTCTGATTGCCACACGTTTGACACCATGCTTCCAAAGAGAGACTGGGGCTGATCCGGGCTCTTTACCACCTGTGCCCGAGCCTCTTCGCTCAGGAGCTGCTGATGTGCCCGCGCCAAAACTTGCTCAAGGCCATTGAGGAGGAAAATAAGGGTAGACTCAGGTGACGATTTCTCGCTGCCAAGAGATAGAGCATTGGAGGAGAAGGTTTCTCGCAAGTTGGTAAAGGTTATACCGATTTCTCTGCAAAGTGTCTCAACCAGGGGAATGAGTACCTGGAAGATAGAATCGGAGTATAGCGGCAAGCACTCGGACACGAAAGTAACCCAGCTGTCTAGGACCGGGCGGCTACTGGGTGAGCTGAGACCATCTTGCAGGCATTGGAGAAGTTGAGGTGGCGGTGGCGAGACCATCCGGGCTTCTGGCACGGAAAGCGATGGCCGGCTTCCCCTTGGGTCGAATGAGGACGGCCGTCTTTCAGATATAGGGGAAGTTGGAACGTCAGCCGGGGCGATATCTCTAAGCTTGAGTGTATCATAAACAACATCAAGCAAAAGAACCTGCACATATTCATCTGAGCCTCGAAGAGACTTCTCGAGTCGATCGATGAGTACGTTTTCAAGGTGCTGAGCCGATAAAGAGGCAGCAAAAGGACTAAGAAGAAACTTATGTAGAAGGCCGAGTGCGTATCTATAGAGTTGGTTGACACGATCTTCAAACTCCTTGGTAGCATTGTCAGGAGTGTTGGCCGTTATGCACCTCATGCATACACGGATGAAGAACTCTTGCAATGTCATCTCGTTTTCTTCGCCCCCGGCTTTCCTCTGGTCAGAGTCAAGTTGCGCATGTGTAAATGGGTGACTTACAACTGATTTGCATATGCTGACCATGAAAGGAAACATGTTTAGCCGACAGCACAGTCCATGAAATATCTCCAGCGCACGTCAATATATTTGAAAGTGTTCGGAGGAAGTAAAGAGAAAGATCCAGGTCCTCGTCCTCGGAGAATGACAATGAATCTTGATGGGGTTTCTCGTCATTCTGTGTCAGGGTCTGCAAGAAGGGTATGTCGGATAACCTGGAAATGAAGATCAAAAAGAGTCTGGTATTCATTAGCAGTGGTTTCCAAATTCTCAGAGGTGAGACTTACCTATCAATCCCCAGCATTGTGTTAAGCCACGCCTTGACTGTCATATATAGAGAGGTCCGATCATCTTGCAGGGCATCAAGGATAAGGAATACTGGCTGCGTGAGCATAACCTCATAGTTGTCGGCTCCAGCAATGCGCGGGAGGCTCTTCATATCCTGTGTCGGGGTTCTAGAACCTCGACGCTCAGGTGAAACATTGTCTTGTAAAGTGTGTGACCATAGCACACTCAAAGCACGACCTTTGTCAACCGCTTCGATAGCGCCCAGACGAGCGGTCTTTTGTGAGATGATAAGACTGGACAATGCTGCTTCAATATCACGATTGGACGTGGATAGAGCCGACTGCAGTTGCCATAAACCCCTGACTGCTTCGACATGGTATTTTGGTTCAGATGCTGAAAGGTAAGTCCAGGCCTGCCGGACCAAGAGAGGCACCAGACTTGATAACTGTGCTGTATCTATCCTCTCAGCATAGTAAAGCTGGGTCGAAAGTTGCAAGATAGCCGAGAATGACGAAAACGCCATAATATCTGGGCGTTCAAGAAGTTCAAGCATGAGTTGCAGGAGTTCCTTTTCCTTGGCTTCATATGTTCCTGGGGTCTTGTGGATTGCAAGAACGAGTAGTCGAATGCAAGCATTGAGATCAGTCTCAGATGACCCCAGATCCTGGCAGACAAATTGAGCAGCTGTTTCTAGGATAGCTCGTCCTATAGTCAAAGCATTAAACGGGGAGGTAGACGCCTCAATATTACCCTGCTCATTGACATAAAAGCTCTGCGACTTTTTCAAAATCTCCACGTTTGTGGGCAAACTTTTGCTTCGATTCTCTGAGTCCTTACTGATCACAGGAAAGACCCTCTCTGGAACAAGCTCTAAAAGTGACATGGCAACGCTCAGGGCTTGAGTAGAAAGGGAGAACATTTGCAGACCCAAGTGGTTCCTTGCAGAGACGCGCTCTTTGAAGTCTTGAAGCATGGCCAATGCTGTTAGACAGCACAAAGGTGCATGAATTGTGACCATCTCCTCCTCCCGCACGTTGAAGTTGGACAAGATAAAGTTAACAAGGGAGAGTTTGTCTTTGCGCTCGGGTGAACTGAGAGCTCCAGGCCCCAGAGCCTGGGCAAGAAGTGCAGCAATTTCACCGTAGATGAGGCCGCTCTCGATACCATCGAAGAAGACGCTAGCACTCCGCAAGACTTCGTTAAACTCCGCCTTGTTTGAAGCATGGTCCTTGAATCGACGCACGCTCTCGATAATGGGCAGAAAAACCTCAGGGACAACCAAGCCGCCAATTTCCCATCGATCCATCAAAGACAGGCATATTCTGTAAGGCTTGGCGCGTTCACTAGCTGCATTATGAGAACTGCGTTCAATCATTTGTAAGATAGCCTTGGTTAGGGGTTGCAACCCGAATTCTTCAAAATAGTTGGTCTTTGAAGCCAAGAAGGCATGCTGGTCAGCAGGAGGGCTGGATGAATTGTCGCCGCTGGCTTCATGTTCAGCGGTTGGTTCAGGCCCAAGCAGCCACGCCCAAAGGCGCCTGTTCAAACTCATATCACGCCGAGTGACTACGCCAACAGCTGCTTTTAGTAGTAGTTCAAGGTCGTCCGGCTTTACCCGGGACTGGATAACATGAGCATTTAGTGGGAGATGAGAAACTAGGAGATCTAAGAAGCCGCGCTGAATTAGTAGCTGCTCATCCGAAAGGCCACTCGCAAAGCAACGTAACAAGAGGCCCGGCTCAGGGGATGTAACGACCTCCGCGAGCTTGCTTTTAGTGTCTTCGTCGCCGTCACTTTGCAATGTCGATGACTTGTTCGGGTCAGGGGCTGCCCTTGGCCCCAAGGGCGGCAGAGAGCGTACCAAGTACGCCAGTGCCCCAGAGCGACGACTCTGACTGGTTATCGATGCTAGGAAGAAACATTGCCAAAAGAAGGCATCACCTGAAGAATGCTGATTGGTGATTTCTTCGCTATATGAGGGCCTAATGGCATGCTTGAAACTCTCCACAAGGCGCAGTGTTCGGTCAAAGTCTTCACTTGTCTCCTCTTCGAGACCAGGAAGCAGAGCAAGTATTATAGATTTCATTGCTGGGCGAAGTGATCGGGGGTCGATGCCAAGGAAGTGTCGTTCCAAGAGATCTAGGTATGGTGCCCTTACTGACAGCGAAGCAAAGGAGAGGACTGTGGCCAATCCTGGCAGATATAGAGGTAGGTCTCTCGATAGACCATCTTTACCAATGACCGAGAATACCAGATTGTATAGTTCGAGAGCTTTTTGGTGCACGCCAGACGGGAGGGAGGGATTGAGGCATTGAGAGAGTCGTTTCGCAACAGTAGCTTTGGACGGGATGGCATTGATTGACTTGGGGCGAGCTTGTAGAGCCTGGGATTCGTTATTAACGTATACGACTTGGTAATTTTCGCATGCATCATACCTTGAGAAGTTTGTTCAGGAACGAAATGTAGTCTGCCCACTCCTCCAAAGCCGTCTCGAATAAGACAAGTGCCCTATCAACTCCGTGTGCATATTTGCGGTAAGATTTATCCTTGATGGCATAATCTTCTGCGCTGTGAGTCAGAAAGTGATCCAATTTCTCTCCGTAGCAAAGGCGCACACCCACCTTCACCCAGCTGGTTCCTCCATTGGCGTGGAATAGGTGATTCTCGACCCGAGCTCTCGGGGGACACTGAGCGACGACCGGACCCGGGCTCAAGAGCCATGGCTAGTGAAATATGCGGTTATAGGTGAAATCAAGGACATCGGGTATCCTATCGTGTTGCGACAGCAGCAAAAGGCATCGCTAGAGGCTAAGGATCGCAATAAATGGTCTGCAAGGTCGTTTATGAATCGTCGTAATCAAGCAGGCGCACCGATCCCAATTAGAAGGCTACGTGGAGCATACAGGTAGGTAGCCCTCAAGGAGCAAGAAAGCTTTCAGGTTCTAAGACTAGGTGTCAAAAATAGCTAGTCTAAAGCCCCACTAATTCATACTAAATTACCCTGAGTCTTTTTGTCACTTGGGGTAGCGCCCCAAAGTTTTCTTTCCTCTCCTTGGTAGCTTCAACTGCACCTACTGAAGCCACCCTGAAACAGGCGGAGCTCTGTGAGTGTGCAGGACTCTGATTGGTTTAAGCTTCCAAACCTTAGACCTACCTATTAGCACAAGGCTGCAACGGCCCCTCCAGCGCGTCATCCCATGAAGCTCTTGACCTCCTCTTTTCTTGTCGATACCATCGCTTCTTAATCATATGCGGCCTCTCAAGATGGCATAATGGCCCCGCTTCAAATCTACAGAGGATTTCCAGGTCGTATGATTCTGGTAAAAATAAGTCATCTTCCGTCTCCCCCCTTGACAGGCTGCTCTGCCAAGGAATGCGACGAGTGAGCTAGCTATCCGCCGCAATCATGGAGTCAGATGAAATGACCCCAAAGCCAGCATCTCCCACAAACGAAGATTATCGTCCACCTCTACCGCCTCGACCATCAACGAGTGCTACCGACACGGCGTCTCTGCAAGCTTATGCTACCACGGCAATAACTCCTGTTGAAATACAGACGCTCTCTTTTCCTGATGGATCTCGAGGGACATTTTCCACTCCTGGACCCGACTCACTCCCAACACCCGCCGAGGGTGGTCATGCTTCCCCAAATCGACAGGAGAGTAGTGGCAGCGGTGAGGCAGACGAGACTGCTAGCATCATGAGTTTTGCACCGACAATGCGACCTGCTGGCGATATCGCAAGTCTACTCGCCGGTGAACTACATAAGAAGAGTCCAGCCTGGAAAATGCTGCGAACGCAGTCGGCCACTGTTCTTCCTTTCGAGAAAGGCAGAATAGGCGCGGACGATCGGCTCGCTGAGTTTCACCACGAGTTCAATTCTCTACCGGAGGATTATGATGAAGATGTTGAGTCTGATATTTTGCATCTCTGGAAGTCGAAACTGAAGCATTATATGATTCTGTCATCAGCCGGAAAGCCCATCTGGAGCCGCTATGGAGACCTGAGTCTCATAAACTCCTCCATGGGCGTTGTTCAAACCATCATTTCATTCTATGAAGGTGCCAAAAATCCCCTTCAGGCCTTTTCTGCCGGGGATACTCGTTTTGTTATCTTGACCAAAGGCCCGCTCTACTTTGTCGCTATCAGCAAGCTGGGTGAGAGCGACTCGCAGATACAGGCACAATTGGATGCGCTATATATGCAAATCTTGTCAACACTAACATTGCCCAGACTAACTCATATTTTTGCGAACCGACCGTCAACTGACTTGCGAAAGCCTCTTGAAGGGACTGAGGGTCTTCTGTCTTCTCTGGCCGATACCTTCACAAAGGGATCTGCTTCGGCTTTGCTTGGATCTCTGGAATGTCTCCGGCTTCGAAAGTCTCAACGGCATGCAATCAACAATATTTTCCTCAAATTGCGTACAGAAAAGTTGCTGTATGGTCTAATTGTGGCTGGTGGAAAACTTGTCAGCGTCATTCGGCCTCGTCGGCATTCACTTCATCCCAGCGACCTGCAACTTATTTTCAATATGCTCTTCGAGAGCGACGGTATCAAGGGTGGTGGTGGAGAGAACTGGATCCCCATTTGTCTTCCTGCTTTTAACAACAAAGGTTATCTTTACATGTACGTCAGCTTCTTTGACGGGACTTCTGGGGGCCAAGCTAGTTCTCCTGCCGCGGCACAAGGGCGCTCATCAGACGAAGAAATCGCAATGATCCTCGTAAGCACCGATCGTGAGAGTTTCTTCGAGCTGAAGCAGATGCGGGAGAATGTCGCCCAGCAGCTTGCCAAAAATGGGACATTGGCTATTATTCAGAACGCCACCCGCCTTGGTCGGCCAAAAATACACGAAATTGCCCCCGGGAGCCAAGTCAGCCACTTCCTTTATAAGTCGCGGGCCAATGTACAATTCTGCATGGCGTCATTGGAGCCGCACTTCGCTGGTCTTGTTGAGCGCAGGAGATTGATGACGGTGTACCATGAGCTCCATGCATCCATTCACGCCAAACACTCGCATCTCAAAGTTCTGCACGCTGTCGGAGATGATGCCACCTCATTGGCATGGACCACACCTGTGTTTGAATTTTACTGTGTTGCTGGGCCCAATGTGTCAAGAGCAACCATTACACAAGGAGCGAACAAGATTATACAATGGGCCAAGAGGGAAGAAGAGCGCCTTTTCATCATTGGCGGTGGTGTATTCTGAGGGCATGCCTCCTATTGAGGTCTGGTTCCTCGTTAATCTTAAAATTCAAGACCCTTGGTCTTGCAACCGGTCATCTCATGGAGCCGAGCAGAAACAAAGTGCCCCCTAACGCCGACATTATTCGTTACTAGCCTTCCCACCTCATTAATAATTAGGACAAGGGTATTTGAAATCCATCTCAACTCATCACTTCGATCCTGCCTTCGAACTTGGCAACCTAGTGACAGCAAAAACTTGGCTGTCGTGGGCTGTTCGGCCGCTGTTGGGCTCCGAGGATGTGATGTTATATGATGAAGGCGACGTCATATCGCTTGTTGGGCTCTGGGTTGAGTGACCCTCAAAATAGTCGTCCTTGGGGTCATCCCTGGAATTGGATCGTGTGCGTACAGCTCCCCATGATCTCTTTGCCCACTCCAAGATGCGATCATTGACCTTTGACCGACGCTTGGTCTCTGACTCCCAGGAGGCATTGCGATATTGAAGGGGTGACGGTCGGTCACCATCACAGCCAAAACTGTTACGGCTAGTTGTGCCCGTTGAAGGGTAACTCATGGTGTCAGTTGCAAGAGTTGTTCTTGAGGCGTTCATGATGTCCAACGAGAAAGGCGCATCGAAGTCTTCATGAAACCGGGGGCTGCGTATTGATGGGCTTTGAAGTGATGAACCAGGTCGTTGAGATTCAAAAGGATCCCGTGCTGGGAGTGGGAGAGTGAGGATGGGCCTTCGATCCGTCATTGTGGGCGAGACAAATGAATCCGGTACCGAATGCTTGGCGTGGTAAGACTGGGTGTTGGAAGGTGTCGATGTTGACGCTGTTAAAAGAAACGTCCACATCCGCTGAGAATCGGGAATAAGAATCGAAAGCTTTGCTTGTCCTCCAAGTTCAGAGCTGAAAGAAGGATGATGTCTATGGTTGATGATTTGTTGACTTTCTAGAGCCGGGCGGGAAGGCAAAGGGTTCCCTTTTGTTCAAATTCAAAGGCTCGTTAAACATGTGCATCCGACATTAGCTTGAGCTCAAACAAGTCCAAGTGTGCGATAGACCCCTGACTAGGCTTGGACAAGCAATCATGGAGCCAACCAAGTGGGCTTTACAAACTGCGGGGATGGTACGGTGACCAGTTGAATGACAGAGATTGCCAGGCTCTGCTGGCTAGAGTTGTCCACAAGGACGGAAAATCTTGAAGGGTGGCCGAGGCATTTGAGTTGTGATAGAATCCACACACCAAGAGTAACAATAGAAACATCAAACTTTCCACCAACATTTTAGGCTTAAATCTGAAGAAACAGATGACCCTTTCTATGACGGTCCCTTGATAAGCCGTGGAATGGAAAATTAGGCTTCTTTCTTCAACAGCATTTCGCTTCCCTCGATGATCTATAGGCATCTCTAAGATGATCCTTTTCTTGATCCCGTATTATAGCCCAGCCCACCTACCAGGGTTAACCAAATCCAGGCATCTAATTGACGTTTTTGGTGGGAAACAATTCAAGAAGAGCCACTCTAGACCCATCGAACCAATTGAACCCTGTTGCCGAGTAAGATGTTTGAGTTAGACTCTATGTGGCAGCCCGTTTTCGGTACGGGGTTCCGGTCCCGTCCTTGCACTCCCGAGTCCAGGTCCCTTGCCAAGGGTTGTCACAAACTGCTTTGCCTTTGGACGTGTCCGAAATTGGTGAGTCACGCTACACACGGAGGACACCCATTTGAAGATGTCAATGGCATGAAATTGAGTCTGGACCTGGAATACCGGTGGCGGAGATGACTCGGAGAGCTCTCGACTTGTGCCTATTGCGGCTAATTCTTTTAGGAACTTGCATGACAATAATAGAAACCCGTGACCGGTCTCTCATATTGAGATTCGCGATGCACGTGAGCCCTTATCGGCGGTGAAGGTGGCCGAGATGTTGGTCTATCGCTCGGACACATTCAACTTCAATTGGCATGCTGGCATGTTATGTTAGTGGACCAATTCGTATCAGTCAATGCGTTGGCATAAATCTTGACGCCCAATGCTGCTCTTTACGAAGGAGGAATGAACGCCACCCACGTGGATATGCATTCATTGACGAGTAAATATCCTATTTGTAGCGCGCCAAAAAGTCGACACTCGTTGCCTTTGGGATTTCTCATGAACTTTCTTTCATCTCGTGGCGTTTCATATCATCGGTAATGCAATCGCATAGATGGCAAGAGTTTTGTCGATCTTTACGCCGTCGTTGAAACAGGCCCTTCCTCAGAGGTGGGTCTTTATCTCCGGGCAGGCACCACAGTCAACAACAACCTTATAGGAACAAGAAAACTTCAGACTTGAAAAGAGGATGCCAAAATAAACTCAGTAAAGAGTCCCCCAAGTTCAGGCTAGATTACCTAAATATTTTGTCGCTTGGGGTAATGGTCCTCAGGTTGCCTCCCCTCCCTAGTGCCTTGCTTAGTGATGGCTTCGTTGCATGTCACGTGGAAGGAGTTGTCTCTCCGGCCTCAACTTTGGCACCATCGCCCTTCCTGCCTGGCTACATGGAAAGTGTGGCATCTAAGGTACTGCCTCAAGTACGTTGGGCACCCAGGTAGGTGCCTGCTAGATTGGTACTGCCTACAAACCACAACAACGTTGGATTAGTAGGTAACTCTCCTTCGTATGGTGCTTACCTAAGTAGGTATTCATCAGGCTGATAGCAATATCAAGACCAACCCTCAAATGCAAATAATGGTAAGTGCAGGTGTAATCGCAAGTGCGTGCCTCTTTGAAAACAGGAAGAATTCCAATATTAACCTCTTCCATCATACCTACCTAGGTAATTCTTGTCCGAAGGAAGGATCCTTGCCGCAAGATGATCTCAACTTCCATCAGATCCCAATACTTCGTCTTCACTACCTAATAATCATTCTCTCAAGAATGTGTCCATCTTTTGCCTGTGACTATTGCCATTTTGGCTTGTAATCGCCTACTCCGACTTTCTTGGTCTTCTTGGTCTCCTGATTGGTAAATGATCAGTCGAATATTCCTTGTCTATCTTATTCCCCCCTTTGCATTCCATGCAGCGGCAGCGTCAAGTTGCTAGCCAGTGATCATGGACCTCGGTGATTCCAGATACAGATCAGTCAGTCAAGCTTCACTGCACAGCGCCTATCAATCTCATGAAAGACGTTCCACTACCCCGAGGCTACGGTCTCCGTCTCAACCACGGCTACCCTTCCAGAGCTTGAACGATACTTCTGCTCTCCTCCGCTCTACCGGACCTCTAGAGAGCATGCTCAAGACGACAACAGAGACCGGAGATCTTGGTATCTACTCCATCAATTCTGGTTTACCTTCAAATACATCTCGACCCCCTCGCACAAGAGTCAGTCATAAAAGGGTGAGGCGGCTAGCTCGCCCTTATTACGATGAAGTTAAGGACGGTCCAATTCGGGACGACCGTAGATCGCTACCCTCGTATCGAGACACGACTTCCGAGATCATTTCATTATATGGCTCTCCTGGGGTTCCTCATTCCAGGTCTTTTTCTCCCGCGTCGGAGGGCCAGCGAACGCACTCTTTAACAACATGCAGCTCAAGACGGGTCCCGTCCTTTAAATCATCCGGTACCTTTCACAGTCAACAAAGCAATAATGGCCTTCGGCGTCCTCGCTCACCATTTCCATATCCCACACGCCTGAGACGGCCTGGTGTCCGGCCTTCTTCTCCAGCAGTGACAGATAATAGTCTCATTGATCACCGGAGAATGGTTGAGATTGACAGGTCTTCACATGTCAGTAGCTCCTTCTTCTCTCACAACCCCGGTCTCACGGTTAACAGCGCATGAACCATAATTCCCACATGCATAGGGTTTATCGCAAGCATCGACGATACCCTCCTTTGTCCTTGAGGCCCGAATTCAGTCGATCAATGTCTTCATTACCTCCGCGCTCCTCATCCGCACCTTATTACGGTTCAAGGGCCAATACGTCAAGAAGACCCAGCGGTGCGGGATATCCGCCATCAAAATCTCCATATCTTCAGTATATGCCTGGCGACCAGAGTGTTCGATCTGCCAGTTTGACGTCCATCATGGACATGTATCACGGAAGAACCCCGGACGATGCCACACAACCTCTTCGTTCACCAAGCTCGTTCTACTACGATTATACCGAAGAGTTTGATAAGGGATTCCCGTGCGAATTCGATTATGCGTCCACAATTGGCTCTCCTCAAGGACATACTGCCGGCATATTGAGAAGAGAGGACATGGAAGAAACAACAAAGGCGCCCCTGAGCAGCTTCAAAGGTATTACTTCTGCTGATAGATTTGATGAAACTAACTTGTTTAGATTCTTATGGAAGCTCAGCTATACGTGAAAACAAACAAACCCAGGCAGCTTCGGTGCCAATGTATGGCAACTTACATGCGCCCAGCCCTCAGCAGCATGAATTTTATGATTCCGAAATTAATTCTAGTCGCAATGAAACTCCGATCCCTATCAAAAGAATCCAACAGTCCCCAATGCAGCCGGTCTGTGAGCAACCAGCGACGGAGAAGATGGAAGACAGCCGCTTTTAGCAAAAGCAACCAGACACTTACAATGGTGGACTTTCAAGTTTCTGTGAGCCCTGCTGTGCCTCAAATATCTCAGATATGGGGCCTGCAATATGCGACATGCTTACAAAACCTCGAGAGGAGCAGCCGAAGGAAGGCCACCTGATGACTTCCACTCTCGCCCAACGCGGCTCTCCCGCAATATCTATCGACACCAGCGAAGACGACTGGGTTTGGGAAGGTAGCCAAAAAGAGAAGGGGTACGGTGAATATGACACTATTTGGGCAAGTCCTCCTCTTGTTTCACCAGAGACGAAAGCTCGATGCCCAGAAAACCCTTCACTACATATGGGAAACGAAGAGGTCTCTGTGAACCCAAAGCTCCGCGGGGCGCATCATCGCCGAACTCCCGCCAATACAAACACTAAAATCCCAAATAAGAATGATGTGACACAGCCGAAGCAGAGCGTGCCAAAAGCAACTGTCGGCGCTGGGATTCTTTCACCCAACCCAGTCTCACCAGCACATCAGCTGAGGGTCACAAACAGCATTCCGCAGTTGATGAAGGCTCTGCCACCGTTACCTGATGAAGCACAATACAATTCCGATCTCCCATGTTGGAGTTCGTCCAGAGATACCGCAGCACACGCATATACTATGTATGCCAGCAGTCCTGCTAATAATGCTATTAACCTGGAGTCTAAAGTAGGTGTGGATGCGATGTCTTCAAAACCAGTATCAAAGACCAATGACTCGGCAAAGCCATCTTACCATCCAACCCAGACCAATCCCTCTCGATTCAAAGTTCGTCTAAAGTCGTCTCGGTCAGGGCTTCAGAGCAAATGGAGCCTTGAATCTCCCGGAATTCCTGAAAGAAGCTCCAGTAATCCTATCAAGCCAAGACTCAGACTCAAAGTGTCTCGAAGTCCAATGAGCAGTAAGCTAATAGGCCATGACGGGACAATTGTGCGCAACAGCCCCTTAAAGCAGTACAGCTCTCTCTTGGAGCTGAAGAACTTTCCTCACAGAGACGTTTTTACAGATCGATCCAGCTTTAGGGAAGTACTGGAAGAGCAACTCGCCCAATTTGGTGTTGACAAGCGACTCTCTAATATCGACGAAGGAACTGTCCGAGGACCTTCGCGGCAGCTGTCTGACCAGTTCGATATTCCTTACCCCCCTTCAACTCAGGATATAGTAACGGCGGAACTAGTGAGTCAACCAAAGTTTGATAGCGGGTTTGAGGTATTCGACAGATGGGACTTTGACAAAACACTACATTCAGGGAAAAACTTCATAAGGAAGAATTTTGACAGAACTCTCTATTCAAAGCCCATAAGAAAGAAGTCGTCTTTTCTTCGACACCGGGCTTCGCCGACGAGCATACGGAAAAGGCCAAGGGGTCCAGCCACCCTCAGCGACCCTACACCGTTACGGTCTGAGATTACTGAGGGCAGCTCTCTTGAAGATTC
The DNA here is from genome assembly GCA_014898875.1 of Fusarium miscanthi. Taxonomy (NCBI): domain Eukaryota; kingdom Fungi; phylum Ascomycota; class Sordariomycetes; order Hypocreales; family Nectriaceae; genus Fusarium; species Fusarium miscanthi. The sequence goes on from JAAVUA010000290.1 coordinate 60,749, forward strand.
TATGCTAACTCCGAGCTTAATATTGCCACAGAGAGTACGCAATAGAGCACGGCGAGTGAAGCGTTGGGCAGCAGAGGCAAAGCGGGCCGTCCAAGCTTTAATGCGACGAACACTGAGCCGATCTCAGTATTCGGATTCTGAAGGATAACATGGCGACTTTTTCCTGTTAAATTCAACCAGGGTGAGACCATTCATTACTATAACTGAATGTTATAGCGATTATTTTGTTGGTAGTTGAACATATTATCTGGATGTTGTGATGGCATGAAGTACAACGACATCATGCTAAGCATTGATATGTCGAGCAACTTGAGGCATAACTAGTACTAAATGAAGTATATGATTACTTGGTTCAATGCAATCACGGTGATGAACGAAATCAAGGGGGAGATCACATTGAATCGACAAGGTAAATGTGAGTAGATGTATTATGTATATGACATGGGTATCAAGTATAATGAATAAAATAAATGCTTGTGAATCGTGATGCAATCAAAGTCGTAAATATCATTACTGCTTGGTAGAGCCACTCATATCTAACCAAGCCGCGCATCGCTCCCGTTGGCCCTTGTCCACAATTTCCATGGTGTTGTTGTTCAACTCAAACACTAGACGTCGCTGGTCATCACCCCAATTCTCCCAGCGAGGAGCATCATCATCACGGTGAGTGTTTGGGTCGAAGCTACGGACAAAACTGATCCAGTAGTTCTGGACAATGGGGACCAAGGGTGCGTTGTAAGTGCGATAGCTGGGGCCAGCTTTGGCAGCTGTCATATCAGGGCCAAACACGGCGGGCGCATTGGAGACATGGGGAACGCCATAGCCGTCGTTGGTGAACTCTTCAATGGCAACATTGTAGCGATAAGACCAGAGGGTTTTGGGGTCGGCGTGCTCAGCGAAGGCATTGAGGATGTTGTTCGTAGGGCAGATGAAGGCTGCTTCACCGTATGCGCGTGAGGCTGAGGGAAACCAAGTATCGTGTTTTGCGATCTTGGGCTCTTGTGGGTAAAGGTCGAGAATGGTCTCGGTATCTTTTGTGGTCAAATAGGGGTATTCATTTTGCATGTAGCGTATGAACTGGGCTGAGCTGCCTGCGTTGACGGCATAGTTGGATCCCTCTAAGTATAGAATTAGTAATGCAACGGGAACATGGGTTCAGGTACATACCATTTGTACAAGAGCCAGAGAGTAGTGGCACCTTGACAAATTCGCCCTTCTCGTAGAGCTTAGAAGGCAAGTCTGGAAACATGTCACCATCAGTAGTGGGTGCCCAGTAGAAGTAAGATCGATAAGTGCGGCCGTCGAAAGGAGCCTTTGCGTTATGGGCTTGAAGGTCTGTCGACTTGATTCCACGGAGGCACTTCAAGGAGTCGTCAGCATCAGCACAGTCTGTGGCGTTGACAACTCGATCAAACTGATACTGTAGATCGTCAGGGTTTGGGAGACCAGGCATAAATGTCGACTCAGCAATGGCACCAGCAAAAAGATCCTCGCCTTTTCCACCATAGGCAACAAGTTGAAGGGCCACGGATCCTGCGCCCGCAGATTCCCCATGGAGGATGACATGCTCAGGATCACCGCCAAACTCCTCGATGTGCTTCTGGATCCAGTTGAGGAGGAACCTCTGATCCATCAATCCTGCGTTAAGGTCGCCGTCCTCTTTGACCTCCTTGGAAGCGAGGAACCCAAACATGCCAACACGGTAGTTGAAGTTAACAAAGATAATGTTGTTGTTTGAGGCCGAGACGAGCTGTGTGCCATTCACGTAGGGAGAAGCGTTCCTAATATAGCCACCCGATTGGAAGAACACCATGACGGGGAGTTTCGAGTCGGAGGTTGCATTTGCTGGCGTCCATATGTTGGCGAATAGACAATCTTCGTCAATGCGCGCGCTGAGACCGTCGTTGACTCCGGGGCAGTAAGGGGCGTACTATAGAGAATGAGACATTGTCGAAATGTGAGCTGAATTAATTGCATTTACCTCTTGAGCCTTTAGCGTTCCGGTTGTGGACTCGGGTTCTTCAGGTGCTTTCCATCGAAGATCCCCCGTTGGGGCTTTCGCATAGCGTATACCGAGATACTCATGAATATTGCTCTCGAGGACATTGCCTTCATATTTGGAGTACCCCAGGTCCACAAAGGGTCTTTCTTTCTTCTTGGCGGGCTCTTCTTCATCGTCATCTGAGCTTTTCCCCTTGTCTTTGTTATTATCATTGCCACCTGAGTTGTTGTTTGGATTGTCGCTGGGTTGTGGAGAGGGAGCTTGGTTGGTCTTGTCTTTGGCAGCGGTTTTATCGACATTGTGTTCCTTTGGAGAACACAGGTTTTAGTCGTGCTTCGGATTGTATTTTACAGACTGCCAAAGACTGTGCTTGAGTGACCAGTTACAACATACCTTTTTGAGTCCGTAATACAGCCCCAGCGTCAAGCTCAGTATTAGGACTATTAGGAACACGATTGCACCAATTATGAACCATTTTTTCCGGCTGGGCTGTCTTTTTATTGCCGCTTCATCATGAATGTTGTTCGCGTTATTGGGTGCATGTACGGAGTCTTCTTCGGAGGCAGGATCCGACGGTTTTGGAGCAGCTGTCATTATAGTTGAGGCACTCGGTTTCTGGTGTTTTGAATGTGTGTGGTTCAGTAACCAGGGGCGTTGGACCTCAGATTATGGCAAGTTGTTTAAGTATGACAGTTTCATTAATATGAGGTCACGGATAGACAAAGAAACGCGAGACAAAGGAAACGAGACTAATTGAGCTGACAATGGGGACCTTTAATACGAAGGAATACCAAGACTTCCCTTGCCTACTCCGTACCCAAGGTAGCTGTGCTATCGAGTGTTGGCTGACCCATGTAAGTTGAAAGAAACCGTTTAGACCCTTGTTTTTTTAAGTTCTTTTTTAGTCTTAGTCGGCCGCCACACCCGTGCTTGAGGCTAGAGGTACTTTCACTTTGCGGGCGGCTAGGCAGAGGTGAAAGTATAGCCAAGAGTCAAGAATCTAGAGTGAATCCGTCTTATGGCCAGGTATCTTGAGACATTATTGGTTGGATTCGGAGGTCGAATCTAAGCGAAGGCATCCGTAGAGTCAGAGAATAAGCAACAGTACACAAGGTAACCGTGGAATTACAGGTGACAATGAATTAACCTCCATGCAGTTGGTAATAAAGATAGAGGCTACGGAGGAGAAAAACGTGGCAGCCATCATTGGCCGAATCTCAGCGCTACTGTAGGAACCCAGGCTAAATCACGATATCCTTGCCCTGGCCTGGCCTGGCCTGTCCTCGGCCGATATCGAGCATAGCCCAAATCGCAGCGGGTCCGAGGTCGAGACTTGACCCAATTCCACAATTTCCCATCATGCGGAAGAGGCATTCAATGGGCCAAGTCGTTCCAGGTTGCGGCGTAGGCGATAGACCTAGGCTCTCTAATTCTTGGCACTTTGGGGGGAATGGCCTTATGATCTTCGCAGAGTATCCCTGAACTGGATCAAACAGGTGTTGGTCAAAGATATGTTCATTATAAGCCCCTCAGAAATCAGAAACAAACAAAGGCGAGTTTCAACTATGGATGTGCATTTAGGCCACACCGGCTCATCAGTCGGATATTTCATATCTTCTCACGAGAGAGGCTAAGGCAGTGATAGCAGAGGTATCAGGATCGCAAAATATAGAGGGCGGTGATCAAGATTGAGGTCACTGGCAAATACATAACTCATGGTGCATAGCAAGGCCGGAGACATCTTGTTGCCGCTGACTCCGGGTCTAAGCCAGCATGTTTACCCCTGCTTTCAATGCCAAGACCCGCCATTTCTCCCAGCCCTTCTTCTTCTTCCTGCTATAACCAATGTATGTCACTCAAAAGTTCCCTGTCGCTCAAGCCCGTCTCCTTGGCCGTTGGCCACCTATTCCCCTGTCATCATCGTCCTGCGCCTTCGGAGATTTCTGTATTAAGCATATTCGTGCTGGTTGCTTCTTGCAGAACGACGGTCTTATCTTTAGGGTTCATTATTCTTCTTTTGGCTGATTAGTGCAGCGCATACCCAAGTGTTTCAGGCGTCAATGTACAACGGGTGGTTGGCTGAGGATACCTCGATAGATTAACTGGGATTGGATATTTAGACTTGACAACATCACGGCCCCAGCAGATGTCCAACAGGCTGTGCTGGCAAGGGTAAAGCACAACAAGCATCTGACGTGATGTATTCCCATGAGTTCTATAGCCCCCTGTCAGCAGCTTTGAGCCTGGACATCAAAGATAAGCATACAACGCACCTGCAGCAATGTTCCGATCAGGTTTTCTTTCAAGTTCTATATACTTACCACGCCATAAGCAGTGGCTCGTGCTTTCTGGGCTGTAAGGCTGGCTGCAAGGCACCCGAGATACAAGATACTCACCAATTCACCCCTTGTTGGCTCAAGATATGGTTCGTACTTACCATGAACTAGCATGCTCCCATTCACAAGGAGTTCTCGTCGGGTGGCTGAATAGCTGATGCATTGACATACGTAAAAACATGGCTATTGTGCACAAGAAGATCCCATAGTCCGCTCGAGACTCAAGGTCTTTCTTGGACAATTTCGATAATAGCCATAAATCCCTACTCTTCAAATGCAGGTCGGACTATTGTCAGATCAGATCATTTGGAGCCACCCGGGACGTTGAGCAAGTGAAATCACGCCGTCTACAATTCAAGTCAAAATCTACCAGAATCTCTCATCTCTAGATGATAGTTCTCTTGCTTAATCTACTTATGTTTTCCGGTACATCTTAAAATAGTGAGAGCAACACATAGTGATTTCATGTATAGGAATGTTGAATGCTGAGGTCAAGTGACAAGCCACTAAAAACAGCCAGTAGCAGTTAGCGACTCACCCTTGGCGTCTAAACGAGACGTTTCTGCCACCCAAAGATCCATATGACCACTCACTCATGGTACGACTATTAATTGTCTCAGAAATTAGTGATCAACGCTCAGAAGCCCATACCCAAGCGCCCCCTCATCTACACATCCTTCATCATGGAGGAAACGCCAATGGGCGAGTCCATCAAGATATCGTGAGTAATCCCCTCATCTAAGCCAACTCCACTTTCATGCGCTGACCCAAATAACTACTGCAGTTGTGAACGATGTCGTCGCCGCAAGGTACGATATAGTTACATGTCTTCAACTCTATACAGACCTTCATACTAACTCTTCAACAAGATAAAATGCGATCGAAAACGACCATGCTCGCGGTGTATCAAGGCTGGCACGGAATGTATACTCAGCGGGAGCGGAGAGAAGCAGCGGTAAGACTCTACCTCGCCAGAGTCATGAACTAACACCAACTCTAAACTCAATCAGGCCAATATCTAAAGGCTATGTTCAAGCTCTGGAGGGTCAAGTGGCATCTCTCGAGCTGTTGCTTCGCAAGCTCGCCGCTGCTGATAGCGCTGAGAGGGATGAGATGCTGTCCGAGATAGCCCTCTCACCACCAGCCTCACTCGACGTTACCCAACAGTCGCAGATTGACCATGCCAAGTCAAATGCTGACCCCAAAGTTGTAGCTGCTCAGGTCCGTTCTGGACAGTTGAGGCGGCCTCGGTCGAGCCATGCCGCTCAGTTCTTTGGCGGCACCAGCGCTTTTCATATCCATCTCTCACAAGAGGTCTCATTGTCCCCAGATGAGATGACCACTCACCTCGAATCTAACTCCACACCACTCATGATGAACATGCCAGAAATGAGCGCTTCCAGCAGTCCGAGAGACCCGAGCTTTGTGTACGCACCTCACGATGAGACTTCCCAGGCGTGCATGGCAGCCTACTTTAAGTATCAGTATCAGTTCCACATGCTCATATACAGAGAGTACTTCCTACGAGACTATGATGTTGGCTCGGGCAGATACTACTCAGATGCTCTGCTCTTTGCTATTTGCTCGCTTGGCGCCATGCAGCTCGACGATTCTCGCTCAGTATCCGATATCTTTGCCCACCAGGCTCAGCAACTGATATACGCAGCTCTCGACAGCCCAGAACTCACCACCTTGCAAGCTTTGGCCTTATTGGGTTATCGTGAAATTGGCGTAGGTCATACATCAAAAGGCTGGCTTTTTGCTGGTATGGCCTTCCGGCTTGCCCATGAGATGGGCCTTCACCTTGACCCAAACAACTGGGACGCTTCGACAGAAGGAGCATCAAACCGTGACACGGAGATTCTTAGACGAGTCTACTGGGCTATATTCATTGCAGATAAGCAACTGAGTTTATACTTTGGAAGACCACCAGCCCTGCACCCTAGCGAATCGGATGTCCGCAACACTATCAGATTGCAGTACCCTCCAGACTGGGAGGGTTTGCTGGACACATATATCTGCAAAGGTGCTTCAGCAACAGAATTCGAAGACGGAGTTGCCCTTGTTGGGTCCTTCATCTACCAAGCAGAGCTGTGCAAGATCGCCCACCTCATGATCACGGATCTCTTTGAGAATCGTCGAGGTAACGTCGACGCAACCGTAGCTGCAGCCAGGTCACGACAAATACACGTGTCGCTCACAAAGTGGCTATCAAGTCTCCCCGGTACTCTGCACTGGAACCAATGGACTGTAGGCGTGGTACAACCCTCTGTGCTTCGTATGCAGTGAGTTGCCCTCCAAGCCGCGTCATCTTTGTGTACTGACATGTCACAGCATGTTGTTCCATACAATCATGATTATTCTTCATCGGCCGCCTTCGCACATGTACGAGAAACAAGGCATTGCTGAAAGTGAAGACGTGGAGATATGCTACGAGTCGCTGCAGGCTATACTGCGCTTGATGAGAACATATTCGCGACACTATCGATTCCGCTCATTGCCTCTGGACTTTGTCCAGACTCTGTCCACGGCAGCTGGCACCATTATGATGAAGAGGTTCTTTCAGGGAGCCTCATGGGAAGACTCAGACATTGCACGATCACTTTCGACCGTCATTGACGCAATGGAGGAAGTACAGCACACCTGGCCATGCATGGGTGAGATCAAAGATTATGTCGTACGGGCACGCAACGCACAGGTTGTGATGCCCCCCGAAGATCCTCTCATTGGGCCAGATCTCATGAACGGCCTAGAGCTAGGCCACAATGTTACAGCTGAGCTCATGGCTCAATGGGGCGAGGAGTTAGGTACACTTGTGACGGACGAGTTTTTGAGTATGCAGCTTCAAGGTTCAGAACAAGGCGTGATGGCGCCGTTTGACTTTAACCAACCGCCCCTAGGGCCACAATAGGGATGAGTTGTAAATATTTAGAGGTAGAGCAAGATGTAACAGCTGCAAAGCCAGTACTGTCTATGAAATTCTTCAACAGTAACGCCCAGTCCCTTCCCTTATCTGCAATGAATTTCATCTGAACTGCACAAAGATTTAGGTAAAGCTTATGAACATATTAGAATAAAGGCATAAGTTTAGGCTAAACTTAGTAAATAAAGCCTAAAGCTCATCTAACTTGACCCTAAAAGTCCACTCCTCCAACGGACAGCAGCTTTTCTCATCCTGGTTATTGAGTGAGCCACAATCTTCGGAATTGGCATCTCCCTCATCCCATTGGCTGATCTTATGTGTTGGTGGTGAGGCCTCTGTATCTCCTTTAGTAATAACTTTCAGAAGCTCTTGGACGAAATGGAGCTTTCTTGCCTGTCTCTCAAGAACGAACCGGTCGATTTCTGATGGATGGGCTATCATATGCCAAACGTGGACAGCCCTCTCCTGAATAAGCCTGTGGGCCCGTCCGATGACTTGCTGCAATGTTCCAGGTGTCCCAAAAGGCTCGGTGATAATGATATGCGTGGCCCTGACAAGGTTGAGGCCCATACCACCGGCTCCTGCGCTTAGGAGAAGCACTTGTGGCCCAGCACCGAGTCGATTGAATGTGAACTGTACCCGAGAACGGGTTTTCAAGTTCAAGGTGCCATTGTATTTGTCAAGAATGAAGTTGGACTCGGGATCGGTCTTGTTGCGCCGTCGGATGCCTTCCTTAATGATATCAAAGAAGAGCACAAACCCGGAAACGAGGAGGATCTTTCGCCTGGCCATAACTCGCGAATATCCTTCACCTTTGCAAGGATGGCCTCAACCCGAGGGGGAAATATTGGGGTATCCTCTGCCTTCAAGAAGGGAAATAATTTCTCAATGAAATTCGGGTAGCCAAATACGTCCTCCATCTCTTAGGTGGTGCGCTTGATCAAAAGGGAGTCGCCTGAAAATTTCGTAGTCGCATGTAGCAACGGGCTTGCTGCCTCAGCTTGTGCTCGGCGCAGTAGGGAGATTTCGATGTTCTCCTTGACGAGGCTCGTCTTGTGTGACAGTTTTTTGATAAGGTACCCTGATCGATCCATTCGAAGGTTTTTATGACGGACATTCCAGATGCATTCAAGGTGTGTAAGCATTTTTATCGCCTGTGATCAAAGCTGTTCTCCTTTGACTAAACTTGAATACGATGTTTGATGACTGCGGCGAAGCTCAGAATCGACCTAGGTCTCGCGATCGTTAATGCTTCGAGGATCGCGGTGGGTAGTGCTCTCCATTGACCAACAAGAATATCCTCGCTCAAACGAGACCCCCTCGTCGGTTGGCAGGCTGTTGCCTATAGACATCGAGACGATGACTATGATCCAAGTTAGAAAAATGGATCAGAAATCATTTTAGATAACGTACTGGAGAAGTGCGATGGGTGAATCAAGCATGACATCCTTACGGATGGGTCAAAGGAGGAAGAAGGTTAAGGGAGAAAGTTTGAAGACTGGCCTACCTCAGATGCTGAAGCTGGTATTTGAGGTAGCAATCACGTCATTAAGGCAGCAGAACTTTACACTGATTTCTGATTTTATGCTGGTCTATATAGGGGACCTTCTGTGAATATTGTTGATGCTATTGTGATGTGTCTTAAAACCGCTGTTAATCTTTTATCCTGTGTGCAGCCTTTGGCCTTGCTATAAGTGTTACTAACTAAATGGGCATTATCGATCCAACGAACTATTGTCAATGTCTACTTAGGTTTGAATCTTAATAAGTTCTTCTAAAGTTGAAGGTAAGATTGAGAAGAATGCCTAATAAGTATTAAATAAGCGATAAGTTAAGAGCACAGAAAGAGAGCTCGCTTACACAGGGCATAATGATGAAACCCTTTTGGAATTGTTCCAAAGTGAGGACATAATAGGATACCAGTCAAAGGGTAAGAAAGAAGAAGATAAGGGCGGCGCAGTGCTAGCGGAAGGGAAGGGCACAATAGAAGGAGACAAGGCTTTAAAAGAAAGGATTAAAGTGATAAGATTATCAGCTCAATAGGTAGCTTGCTCTTCTTCTTGGTGTCCAGAGTGGCCCTCGAGGAACGTCCTACATGTAATAAAGGCGCCGAAAAAGAAACATCTGGTGACTACCTACCTACCTAGTCTAAAGACTCACTAAGTTATACTAAATTTGCCTAAATCTTTTGATCCCTTAGGATATAGGTCCTAAGTTTTCGTCTATCCTCCGGTTTGCGTCTTGCATCCTGCATTCTCCATATCTCAAATGACCACGGCATCATCGTTTAAGGAAACGGCGGCAATTCCCTCCTATCTTACTGCCCGTATCATGCACAAGATGACTCCTGGTACAGGACGATCGACTACAACGCAACAAGATATATAGATGGACCTTAATGCCTGACTTAAATGTGTGCGTTTCCTGAAGAGGAAATCTTTATTCACATGGTGAAGAGTGCGGGGAGTACGTACTTACCGAAGACCGAATTGCTAGCGCCTCAGCTTAACCTTATCCTGACCGAGGTTCGTTTTGCTTAAACTCCAACCGCCGCCAATTTAATCATCCTCCTTAGATCTTTACCAGTTTGTGTTTCCTGTCTCTACTACTCCTCGGCTTTGGTCTTCATTCGTTTCGCCTTCGTACTGTCCGACTAATCAGACCACGTTCGATCCTCCCATTCACAACAACCCTGGCATGCGCATGCGCGCTCTCTGCCGATCCTAAAACATCATGTCTTCCTCTTCAGCATCGTCATCATCATCACCATATCCATTTGCCACCGCCCCCGACATCATCCGCTCTCACCAAAAGGATGCATACTTCACCGGTCACCTTACACAGATCCTGAGCGACCTGCATCGTCGCCTTCGCGGTGCCCGTCTCACACACGCCCGCGCACCCGAGATCCAGACCCTCGCAACCCTAGCCTACTTTGCGCTCACTACAGTCCCCGGCAATCGAACTCTCGGCGAGGAGTATTGCGATCTTGTCCAGTTAGATGCGCGCGATGGTCAGCTTCCTGCTATTGGCCGTCGCGCAGGCTATGTTGCTGCCAGCATTCTCCTCCCCTATATCGCGGCCCGGATTCTCCCCGGCCTACGCGCTATGCTGCGCAAGCTTCTGCAACGTCGGTTAGAGAGCCTTCGCAAACGGGATGACGGTTCAGCAACAGGACGCGAGGCACGCATATGGTCATATCTAGACCAGCACCTGGGTTCTTTCACATCAGGCGCTCCTTTCAAGGCCGTTATTCTAGCCCTTTTCTATTTCAGTGGTACCTATTACCAGCTGTCCAAGAGACTTCTTTCCCTGCGATACGTATTCACACGTACCGTACCTGACACACCCGATCGTGCAGGATACGAACTCCTAGGTGTACTGCTAGTCATTCAACTTGCGGTTCAGGGCTATACCCATATTCGATCTACAATCACCGAGTCAGCAGCTCGCGAACGCGCTGCTTTTGGGGCTTCTGATGATATCTCTCTTAACCATGACGGGGCCTATAACGGCGATAACAATCTATTACTATCCACAGGTGCTTCAAGCTCCAAGGCCAAGGTCGACATCTTCGCTGCCACACACACCCCAGCAGCAGCTGTGCCGCGTGTTCAATTAACAGATGACAAGGCCATGGGCTACATCAAGGGCGGACAACAGAGAAAGTGTACACTGTGCTTGGAGGAGATGAGAGACCCCTCAGCAACACAATGCGGCCATGTCTTCTGTTGGGAGTGTATAGGAGATTGGGTGAGAGAAAAGCCAGAATGCCCATTATGTCGTCGTGAAGCCATGGCTCAACATATTTTACCACTGCGTGTGATGTAATAACTTATTTAGATTTGACTTGCAAAGATATCCAATTCAGATGAACAAATATTAATATGCTCAATCACATCCTCGATGCGAGATGTTAGAAACAAAACAAAGAGATACCGAGGCTCAGCGCCCATGGGTATCATCAGAGCAGGCTCATGCCGCTACAAAAAAACGCTCCGATCCTTTCGTGGTATCCATTCCAGTCCGTCCGATGCACCAGCCGCCTATTATCTGCCATTCGGTTTCCCAAAGCATAGTCTTGAAAGAATAAATCTCGTCACCAAGAAAAATGGTCCATCCTTGCATCCAGCGAGAGATGTCCGTCCGTTCCCTTGTATACATACTATACACAATTACTGATGGAGATCCAGGGGCCCCAATACTCGCAACCGCCAGATACACACCTGACGAGCCAGCTGAACCCTCCGATCCCACCTGTTCCCGAGAACTTGTACACAAAATAAAAGTTTGTCCATAAAGGTATCGTGGAAAAAAACGTTCTTTCAATGCATCATCCTCATAAACTCCTTTAATCCGATGTCCGGTGTCTTGTCCGATTTTCGGCATGATCTTCCAATGCTGTCATTTTTGTTGCTTTTTTTGGGGTTTTTTTTTTGTTTTTTTTGGTTTGGATTTGAAGTTAGATTCTTACTCAACAGAGAACAAGACGATCTCTCCTTGTTCATTCTGTCGAAGTCGGAGGGATCTCCAAAGTTCCTTCTCTTCCTTGCCCTTACCCAGCTCGCTGCCAGTAGCCTCACGTTCTCGGTGGAAACGCTTGAGAACCCTGTTTAAGCTGACGCCTTTCTCACTCTCAGGACCCTTGTCGACGAAGCTGAGAAAGACATCGGCTCGAGGCTTGTAGAGGACGACTTGTCCAGCGCTGGGGTCTGGTTTGCCATCTTTACTCTGAGGGCGATACTCGATGAGCTGCTGAGGCTTCTTCTCTTTATGGGACTTCTTGGAAGAGGAGGAGCTCTTCTTGGTTTTGCTTGATGACTTGGTCTTCGTCTTGGCCTTGGACTTGGGCTTGCTGCCAGCAATCATGCCAAAGAGGCTGTGTCCAGTAGAGGAGTGCTTAGAGTGCTTAGAGTGTTTTGAGTGTTTTGACTTCTTTAAAGGACTCGCGGGAGAGATTTCCGGAGCGTCACCACCGGAGTAATCGGGGGATGGGGGGAATACAGGGCGCATCATACGGTTGATGCCGCCAGTGAGTCCTGAGTGAAGAACCGGTGGGGCATCCGTCATAACCTGGTCGCTAGGAACATCGATGTGTAATCGCTTGCGCTTCTTGTCCTTCTTCTCAGTGCTGGTCCGGCTTTTACGTCTTTCAGATTTTGAAGCGGGTGTAACAAATTCAGCGGCTGGCACGGGGCCACTTCCATATTCGATTGCAGGTTCATCGTCGTCATCCATGAAGCCGTAATCTTCGCTCTTGTCCTTGGGTTCGTATCGTACTAATGAGTTGCCTGGCTCCGCATCAAGATTCATGTTGGAAGCATTGGGCGTTTGGCCGGTTCCGACGAGGAATTCGAATACATCGACATGTGGCTCCGGGGCAGCAGAAGGAGGCGTAGGAGCCTCTGGGGGCGGGTCGTTTGGCGATTCATCATCGCTGCTTTCTTCGTACTCGGCCCAGCCGAACTGATCCTCAGGGACGTCCTCAACATAGGCGTAGTGGCTCATGTTGCCAGTGTTGCTGGGGAGAGTTTGAACTTCAGCCATGGCTTGGTCCTGGGTGTAGTGTTGCTGATTATCGTTGGGGTGGCTGTGTTTCTGTTTCTTGTTCTTTTTGTCCTTATAGAGCGCACCTTGGTACTTCTGGTCTTCGGTCATGCAACTCTATGTGATGTCAGACGATTACACAAGATCAGGGGGTTAATGGCTGTCGGAGAGCCTTGTGGTACATACGGTATGTGATCGGTATTGGACGCCAGGAAAATACACCATACAATCAATGCAGGTGAAGGTAGCACCGCGACAGCGGTTGCGATGAGGGTCAAGTTTCTTCTTGGTGAGAACGTCGCCGCAGGCCTGTATGTAGTATGTAAGTCAGTATAACAAAGGACGAAACTGATATAAACTACGGCATGAAGGGTATAAGTGGGATGCAAGACAATGGAGACTCGTTCGATGCGGCGGGGTGGTGTACTGGGATATTTGAGGAATACAAGGGGAGGCGAGAGCATGGCAAGACGGTTGTTGTGGGCCAGGAGATCGGCATGGGGAAGAAGGGGTGTCCCTTGAAGGAGGCAGTTCGTGACAAGAATGGTGTGGTGGGAGTGATGTCAGGCGTGTATGAGGTTTGTTTAGGGGGGTGGGCATTGGTATTGGCATTGGCATTGGGACTGGCATTAACGGGAGCGAGGGCATTTGTTTGAGAGATATGGAAACGGAGGGGGATAGGATATGAATATGGCTTGAGCGGCGGGAGTCTTTGGATAGCAGCATAACTACCCGTGGGAATGGATAAAAAGTCGAGAATTGGCGGATTGGAGTGCAAACAACGCAGAGAATATACTTCATAGAATAACGTACCTCACATGAAAAGGAAACCATGGCTACTCAGAAAGACACTTGAGTGTCGATGGTTAATAAGTTGGGTTTCGCTGTGCAGAGACGAGGAGTAAACCTGCACAACGGTGCAGTTCTGAGAGACTGGTCGGTATTTAATAATGGGGGACAACACAGATTCAACGTCTTGAAGAGACTGCAGAAGTGCTGGCTTCCAAGAAGCTGAGTGGAGGGGCGCAAGGGCCAGGGGACGAAATGATTCGGCCGAGGGATGGTTTTGAGGCACTCAAAGCAAAAATAAAATCGGGGGCAGTGCTTTTTTCAGAGCGCTGTTTGGTCTGGATGAGGTTGCTGATATGGCAGGCGCAGAAGACTAGCTGGCCTAAGGTTGCGTTGGGTGTTGCTTGGGCACGACTTGGGCAGCATAAGCTCAACAAGCGATTAGAGGCAATGAAAACGAGGCGAAATCAAGCAAGAGTCAGTTGCGAGCCCGAGGAATGCGTTGCGCCGACCAAGTGAAAAGGCGGAAAACAAAGTTGGATGTTGACGATAGCACGAGATTGATGGAGGGGCGGGCGGGACAAAGCAGATAGCCCAGCACCAGCAGACGAGATTGAGTGCAGTCAGGTGGAGGGGTCCTTCGAGACCAGGGTCCGTCAAGCCTGAGTCTGAGCCTGAGTCTAAGACTGAGCCTCCCCGAAGAGCACGGTTCTTGCGACGGGTTCCAGCTCCTGAGGATCACGTAGCGTAGCGTGATGATGGAGGCGCGGGTAGTGGGCGGGAAAGGTGGCGTGTGATCCCAAAGAATTAAATTAGGAGGGCTCCAAAAGCGAGATGGAGGGATGAATATCAGAGCAAAAGTCTCTTTGAAAATGACAAGAATGAACTGCACGCGCGCGCCGGCGAAAAGAGTGGGATGTTGTGGAAGAAAAAAAAAATAGACAAAAAAAGGAGGGCGCTTCATAGATTAGAGTGGATGCTACTACAGCACGAACTCGCTGTAGGTAGCGAACGCCCTGAAAGAGGACAACCACAGCAACAACTGCAACTGACAGGAACAGGAATAGTGACAATAAAACACGAGATAACGACCCGACAGGAAGCATCAGATCCAATGCAAAGCATCTCACGCCATAGGAAGTTTGGGGGGCTTGTTACCTGAACACCCAAGCAACCATCATAATCACCATCAACAATAGCCAACTCCAGCAAGGAAACGCTCAAAATAGTTCAGAACCAGTTCAGTCCAGCCCAACCAAAGCAAGCCTCCAGCATCCCGACTGTCTCAGCCTATCAGTGTGTGTGCGAGCCCGCTGCTGTAGCGACGCTTGCAACAAAATGATTGGGCGCTCATTCATTATTAGTACATAGAAACCCTGATATTGGGTGCTCATGATGATGACGATGATGCACACCTCAGAACTAACCCTGGAAACTCTGAAGCCGCTCGCCCTGGATGGGTCTGCTGCTCATCAGAACGCTAATCCAGCCCGGCATTCCTTCATTCCTTTGCTTACCATTGGCTGAGATGTTAACCCAAACAGGAGCGCTTATCAATGCAATGCCGCCCAAAAGGATAGGTTGGGTCTTGATTGGAGACTCTTCGCGCCTGTCAAATGTTCCTCGTCTATCACTTGTTAGAGAGAGTTGAGATGGTGTCAGGAGTTTGTACCAGGAGTGTCAGAGTTGAAAGGCACAGCATGTTCCCCTTGCCTGGGGTTCGTGGCGCGCTTATTTCATAACTTGTATGCACTCGTTTCAAAAGGGGCTTGACGCTTGTTCAATTTGATGTTGACGATGATCAGCAGCGTAGCAATACGCCATCGAGATGCATGTTTCGCGGCTCGATAGTGTGTGCGTACCTGAGCTGTGGATGGACGGCTTTTCTTGCATACTTTCTTGGCGTGCCATGTCAAACGCCCTGATTTGTCTGTAACATGCTTAAGAGATGCCATGCTCATAATAAGGAAAAGAAGGGGCCTCAAAGCGGCAGCGCTCCAATGGACGGATTCCTGAACAAAAAAGGGACCCAGTACTGTACATACTTCACTTCAAGGGTTCTTCGCCCACTCTGAGTACCTACCTAGGTACCTAG
>JAAVUA010000291.1:0-39216 GCA_014898875.1 Fusarium miscanthi
GGGGGGGGCTGCGGGGAAAAGTTTCTCCGCTCGCAGGATGATGAATGCCCTGTTGCCCTCTATAGCCACTGGGAATCCATTCGCGGAATGGCTTTTCAATTTCTAGGTGCAAAATATCATTTGGGGTGTGCGATATTATACAAGAAATTGCTCACTGATACTCCATGTTCTTTTCCATCAGTCATAATCTTATCGCGACATGCTTGAAGCTCTGCACGTACCCTCAGCGCGGGGCAATTGCGGGTCTGCGGGGACTACACCCTCATCGACAAGAGGTCGACAGTAGAGAGGAAGAGAACAGTTTGAGGGGAACTGAACCAACACCTTGGGGCTCTGTCGAGGCTTTGAGCTGGAGAGTATCAAGCCTGTGCAAGGAGAAACTATTTATGTATATGCTTTCCACGTTGCAGACCTAATCTAGGTTGCTGAATTGGATCAATGTAACTAAAAGTAATGCATACACTACCCTATATAATAAATCCCATACATCTGTCAAGCTATTGCAGCCAATGTGACCGTTTTAGGACGTCCCGGACATAGTGAGCTTTGGAGAAGGGTAATATGGAACGTGTAGCTTACGAACACCAAAACAATCGAGCGACTTTGATCTACCTAGCGTAGAGTCATCTTCTGGTGTATTTTCTAGGTCATAACTGAAAGGAAATAAAAACAATTCACTCGGCATACTTACGTAAAAGGCGATGTGTTGTTGTCAAGCTTCAACTAGGGGAGATGTCAATGATCATGTCATACTTAAGCAAACTTGAGCAAGAAACATGACTTTCCTAATCATTCTTGACATTTTCTCAAACTGTCTTTGCAAATCTGAGTCGGTTTGATTACCATAGAATTGCGGAAATCTGTTGTGGCTGGGTAACGTTTTCATCAACAAAGGTCTAGACGCAACAGAAACAATGAGGACAATGAACTGTATTCGGTTGCCATAGAAAACCTGTCTTGCTTGTATCAGGGTAAGACATTAATGTGCAATGCCAGCGGAAAAGTCTAAGACATGGAGACTATAACATTTAGGCGATCCCGAAGATAAACTGTTATGTATAATCTGTATTCACGAGAATCACTCTGGCTTGGGAATGCGGTTGGTCACGATTCAGCAGAACAAGGCCTGACCTTCCGTGTAGTGCCAGGAACATGTGTCGAGAGTCGGAGAAAAAAGTATAAGCACAAGGCGCAGTGGCAGAGTGGTCTAATGCGATAGACTAGAAATCTATTCTCTTCGGAGGCGTCTGTTCGAATCAGGCCTGCGTCGCTTGAATAACTTTTTGGCATTTAAAATAATACATATGTGCCCTTTAGAAGACTCGGTGTGTATAGTAATAGGTTTTCCCTTTATAATAATAAATACACTATATTAATATATTAAATATAGGGTAGTTATTAATTTTCCTTTTTTATAATATTAATTACTATATAAGGAGAGATACCTTAGTTAACTATTAAGAATAAAAATCTCTTAAGAATGCCAAAAGAGCAGTTATATGCCTGAAGTGAGTAAATCGAGTTAACCTATTGAATGGCTACAAGGTGAGTGCACTGAAGCTCTCGCCATGGCGTTAAATTTCTATTAAATATAGACTACCTGGCTAACAGCTCCAAGCTGTTGATTCCTCGGCTCTTATACTTATCAATAGCCTACACCAACTAGCAATCCTAACAAAGCCGAGGTTTATGAAACTCTGATGAGCTTGGCGCACTTGGAGTTTTACAGAAGGAAACGATTGAGAATGAATTGACACTAAGTAAGTAGAGAGTTTGCACGAAGGTGTCAATAGTTCATTGAAAATTCATGGCTTGATTTGTAATAAGTCAATTGCCACATGGAAAGAATGTAATTGTTAATGGGAAAGGCTTGGCCTCTCTGACCAATGCAATGGATTCGGTTACAAGAAAGTCGGATTCACCCGAGACACGAGCAAGATCCTGGGCATTGTGGTGATTGAGACAGATTCTGGTGTCTCGCCGAGGAACACGAGCAAACAATCATGGCTAAAACGGAAAGGTCTCTCAAAACCACAGCAAATGGAAATGGTTAACCTGACGATCACGTTCCTTTGACCAAGTTCAATCTATTGAGGGCGATGAGATAGGCATTATTCGACGTCATACATTAATGATGTGACCTGAGATGAATCCATCTTGTGATCGAGAGCTATTGATTGTTGAAATTCGTTCAGGCTACCATTGATGTCAACAGTTTTTTGGTAGGGAATCTTTTCAACAGCCTCCTTGGCAAGTGTCTAGATACAGTTTTTGTAGTTCAACCTGGCTTGGTTGTTAGCCAATCGGTTTCTTCTGTCATATCGTCAAACTCTTTACATGACGCCGTATATCGAATGAAGGCGAGATGTCAACAGAGTGAAAGCCGCAACTGGTTAGATTGACCAGGCTTGGAATCCAGGCCCGAAGCAAACCTTACTTTAAGGCAACTCTAAAACGGATTAAGGGGAGGCTTACAGTCCAGATCGCCACGCTGTGCCTGGTGATGTTGTTGGTCCCCTGGCGTCCTGCAGTAGGCAGTATGTGGCGTGTGTGGCGCCTGGGGCTTGCACGCTTTCACATAAGACAAACACAAAAAGATGGACTACCCCCTGGCCCGCACGATCTACGTCTAAGATCTCTATCCCGATCGGTGCGGCACGTTCCAGTCGATAGCCCCAATAGTTTAGATCCAAGCTCCCTACGTGAGACATGGCCCAATCACGACTCGGCGCATTCAGGTCCATCCAGGGCGACATTCTTCGGACCTGACAACCCGCACAACGAGGCTGGCAACGATCGCCACAAAGGACCTTTAGGACATGATGAGCTCCTAGCTTAATGACGACATTCCTGGCTTCGTCCAGAACGTCCTGGGAATATGGATTGGGAATGCGGACCTGTGGGCGAGAACAGCTCACCGTAGGGACTGGCTCTGTAAACCATGGCGACGAAAGCAGACAGGCCGATGAGAGCCACACGATACAGTGTAGCCGTACCGGCTGATCGTGTCCATCTCTCGAGTTCTTATAAACCATGAGGGCCTCGGAATGGAGCCTGGAAGCATCATACGGACTCTCTCCAACATCAAATTAATTTGCTAGCTGTGTCTCTGACGACAACTTACACCATGTTGTTGTCACGGGGGCTGCTAGCCTATACACTCCTTCATGCCGTCGAGGCACAAGATGGCATCGACCAAGCCGCAGTCAACATTGCCACAGGATTTGCGGAGACTCTCATTCAACATGCTTATACTACTCTCAACGGATATTCAGGAGGTGCTGGCGATGCTGGAAATGGTGGAAATCAGGGCCAAGCTTTCGATGCGAGTTTACTTGACAAACAACAGAATGCAGCCGACAACGATGCCACCGTCACCCAGATCATACAGGGCCAAGTTACTGTCGAGACATACACTCGCCCCGGAGGAGTACTATTCCCCGTGACGCTCCTTCCACACCCAAGAATTACGCTCGCTCCGACCCGTAATGACCCTTATGAAAGGATTATTCAGGCTTATACCGGAGGTAACGATGCTACCACAAACCAGGAAATCACAATTGCCGAACCATCGGGAACGAACCCGGGTACTATTCTCGTCGATGTTCCTGGTACTGCTTATTCTTCTTTCTCATCGGGCCAGGCCGGCGCGTTGACTATCCCTCCTTCAAACGACAACCCAACGGCCACGATTATCTCGGCGTTGCCTAGTGGTGTTGCCATTACTGGCGAGGCCACAAGGACGATCCCCGCGGCCGGAAACGCCCCGGCGACTATAGTTATCCAAACTCCTTGGGCGGACGTGCCACCAAGCACTCCTGGTGTGGGAGGTGCTGGTGCTGGCGGTGCCGTAGGTGGCAACGCTGGAGGCAGCACATCCAATGTTCTGGTGATCCAAACATACACCGGAACTGAGTACATCACCCAGGCTCGAGTTTCCACTATTGTTGGTTCTGGAGGCGACCAGGGCACAGTTGTTGTCCAGGTTCCTCAGGGTAACCAGAACCCCGGTGGCGCTGTCACGATTCCTCCAAGCGACGGTGGCCATTTCACCACGATTCTCAGGCAATACACAGGAGCTTCTGCCATTTCAACTCCTGTCACAATCCTTGTTCCCACCTCGGCAGGTCAGGATGGAACAATCATCATTGAGACGCCTGGACCTTCGAGCACGTCTGGCAAGGGTGGAGATAGTGATCTGCCCGAAAACCAACCGCAGGTTATTCCACCCAGCGGCGATAACCCTTATTCTACGATCTTGCGACCTCACGCCGGTTCCGATCAGATTACCGAGCCTGTGACGTACACTGTGCCTCCATCTGGCACCAATCCAGGAACAATTATCATCGAGACTCCGGCTGTGCGCGCTGGTCAACAGGTTATCACGCTCCCCTCTGACCCTAACAGCGGTTATATCACGATTGTTAGACAGCCCAACAGTGTTATCACTGCACCCAACACCATCACAATCGCACCCACTGGTGGCCAACCAGGAACCATTATTATCGAGACTACTGCCCCCCAACCCGGCGATGCTGAGATCACAATCCCACCTGGTCAGGATGGTTCTTTCGTGACCATTATCCAAGGTCCTACAGGATCCGATGCTGTCACAGCCCCCAACACGATCACAATCACCGGTGCTCCTGGTCAACCAGGAACAATCATCATCCAGACCCCAGTGCCGTCTGGAGGAGGCCAGATCACTCGGGGTCCCGGTGATCCCTTTACCATTCCTGCTGGATCAGGTCAATATGTCACCATTTTTCGACCTCATAGCGGTGATCCCATTTCGGTTCCGATTACGCTTACCCAGCCTGGGACGAATGGCCAACCAGGCACCATCATTATTGAGACGCCTGATCCGACCACGTCTGCACCGGGAAGTGGACCTATTACCATTCCTGCTGGAGGTAACAGCCCTTATGTGACTATCTACAGGCCACATAGTGGAAGCCCTATCAGCGCGCCGGTCACGATCACTGTCCCACCCAGCGGTACCCAGCCGGGGACTATTATCGTTGAGACGCCGGTACCAACACTCGAGACACCCAAGGGCCAGAATGCGGTGACCTCCCCTGCTGCGGGTGGCCAACCGATCACCATCCCTCCCAGCAAGAACAACCCGTATGTCACGATCTACCGTCCTCACACAGGTGACCCAATCACCGTACCCATCACCATCACGCAGTCTCCCTCAAACGGACAGCCTGGAACCATCATTATTGAGACTCCAGCTCCACCGGCTGACACCGTCACTGAAACTGAACCTGGTGCGACCGTGACGGTTCAACCTGATAGCCCCGGTGGATACACAACCATTTACCGACCGCATACAGGTGATCCAATCTCTGAGCCTATTACCGTCACAACTATTAGTGGTTCGAATGGTCAGCCGGGAACCGTTATCATTGAGACACAAGGCCCCTTTACTGTCACAGCCACTGGTCCCGGCGGTACTGCCACTATCTACACTCCTGGATCAGATGTCAGCACCACGGTTACGAAGACCGTCACCTTGACAGCTTCAGGAGGTCAGCAATCTACAGCGGTTGTTATTGAGACTCCACCTCCCGTGAAGGTTCAACCTACAACTGCCATGGCTACGGTGACAGGCCCCGATGGATATGTCACGATTACTGAACAGTACTCCGGGACAAGTGTCATTACGGCCATTTTCACTACCACAGTGACTGCGTCTGGCACAAATCCTGGAACAGTTTACATCGAGACACCGCCACCAATCAAGTTCGCTTCCACGGTTTCTGGCACCGACAACTATGTCACGGTCTATGAACCGTTCCCTGGGCCAGGCATCATTACGGCACCTATTACCCTTACGCAGGCTACTCCTTCTGGCGGGCAGCCGGGTACAGTGGTTATCCAGACTCCTGTTCCAGATACTCCAACAACTACACCACTGCCAGACCCTACAACTACACAGGGACCTGATGGTTATGTCACTGTGTATCTTCCATTCCCTGGCCCTGGTGTTATTACCACGTCTTACACCAGGACACAGGCCCCTTCAGGCGGAAATCCTGGAACTGTGTTCATCACAACGCCAGCCCCTCTATCAGCTACAACTTCCGAGGCCAACCTTCCAAGTACTACGTCTGGAGCAGATGGTTATGTCACAGTTTTCATCCCATATCCGGGACCGGGCGAGATCACTGCGCCCATCACCAGGACCCAGCCTCCGGCAAATGGCCAACCTGGTACTGTCTTCATTACCACACCTGTCCCTGCGTTCACTACACCGAAGCAGATGAATGGGTTGACAACCACGTCTCAGGGAACAGATGGTTACGTCACAGTTTTTGTTCCTTACCCAGGACCAGGAGAGATCACTTCACCCATCACAAGTACCCAACCGCCCGCAAATGGCCAACCTGGTACTGTCTTCATTACCACACCTGTCCCTGCATTCACTACACCGAAGCAGATGAATGGTTTGACCACCACTTCCCAGGGGACAGATGGCTACGTGACTGTATTCATGCCCTTCCCTGGCCCAGGAGTTATTACTGCCCCCATCACGAGTACTCAGCCTCCTGCTAACGGGCAGCCTGGAACCGTTTTCATCACAACCCCAGCACCTCTGTCCACTGATCAGCAGAATGTGCCAACCACTACAGCTGGTGGTGATCAGTATGTGACCGTTTTCCTGCCATTTCCGGGTCCTGGTGTTATCACTGCACCTATTACCCGCACTCAGGCACCGTCTGGTGGCAACCCAGGAACAGTGTTCATCACGACACCGGCTCCTGAGACCCCCACCCAGCCCCAGACTTCTGCCCTTACTACGGATGACTACATCACCATTTACACACCTTTCCCAGGACCAGGTGTAATTACCGCACCTATCACTATTACCAAGCCGCCATCCAATGGCCAGCCCGGAACAGTTCTTATTGAGACTCCTGTTCCATTGAGCTCCAGTGCTGATACCTACGTGACGGTCTACAGGCCCTACCCAGGTCCTGGAACGATCACTGCACCAATTACTCTGACTCAGGCTCCTTCCAACGGCCAGCCCGGTACGGTGTTTATAGAGACTAAGCCAACAGAAACGCCGACTCCAACGCAGACTACTGATGGTTCAACTCCTCCCATTACCATTCCTCCTGACCCGACTGGTTCTTATGTGACAATCTACCGACCGTATCCTGGCCCTGGACAGATTACGTCTCCCATCACATACACTCAAGCCCCTGTTTCTGGGCAGCCCGGTACAATTATCATCGAGACTCCCAACCCCGATGCCAATACCGCCACTCAGACAGGCCCAGTTACTGTACCTACTGGCAACAACAACCCATATGTTACAGTGTATAAGCCCTACCCTGGTCCCGGCAATATTGACCAGCCCATCACTATCACTGCTGCGACTCCTTCAGGTGACCAGCCAGGCACGATCATCATTGAGACACCTACACCGGAGGTCAACACCAAGTTTGCACCGTCGCCAACTTCTTCGCCGCCAGTTACCATCCCGGCTGATAACAACAACTATGTCACTGTCTATAGGCCACACACTGGATCTCCGATTACTGCACCAATTACTGTCACTACCATTGCACCTTCGGGAGGACAGCCTGGTACCGTGATTATCGAGACGCCAGGACCTGAGCCTCGGTCCGAGGCTCAGCCTACAACCACAGACAGCCCGCCTGTTACCATTCCTCAAGGTCAGGACGGGTATGTGACAGTCTACCGGCCATATCCCGGTCCAGGTGTTATCACAGCACCCGTCGCCGTGACCACTATTGCACCGACTAATGGTCAGCCTGGAACCGTGATCATTGAGACACCTGCTCCTGAGGCGCCAACTTCCCCCTCATCTGATGCGCCCCAGACTACAGCTTCTGCTGTCACCATTCCGGCCGACAACGCTGGCTATGTGACTGTATACAGACCTTACCCCGGACCTGGAACAATCACCGCCCCTCTTACAGTTGGAACTGTTGCACCAACTAATGGCCAGCCTGGCACAGTTATCATTGAGACCCCTGTGACTCAAGCCGCACCAGAGACCACATCAACCCCTGACGTTACTTCTACTCAGGGAACTGATGGTTATATCACGGTCTTTCAGCCATACACCGGCACTGGTCTCATTACGGCGCCTATCACCGTCTCCACCATTCCTCCCTATAACGGTCAACCAGGAACCATTATCGTCGAGACGCCTGTGCCTCAGGCTCCAACGACCACAACCAGTGATGCTGCGCCTGTCACCATTCCGCCAGGCCCCGATAACTCATACGTGACGGTATATAGACCTCATACGGGTACTGGCGTTATCACGACACCTGTGACTGTTACTACTATTCAAGGAGTTAACGGTCAGCCCGGAACTATCATTGTTGAGACACCGGTACCTCAGGCGCTAACCTCGACAGATGAGACTACTGAGGCTGCACCTGTGACTATCCCACCCGGTCCGGACAGCTCCTACATCACTGTCTATAGGCCACACACAGGCACTGATGTAATTACTGCCCCCGTAACCGTAACTACCATCCCAGGTGTCAATGGACAGCCTGGAACAATCATTATCGAGACTCCTGCGGCCCAGGATACCAATGCACCCAGCACTGCCCCTGCAAGCCCTGGTAGTACATATGTCACCGAATATCGTCCATATCCTGGACCAGGCAATATTGATCAGCCCATTACTGTCACCACGATTGAGCCCTCTAACGGGAACCCGGGAACTGTTATCATCGAGACACCTACTCCAGATGTCAACACGAAGGTTGCACAGCCTCCCGTTACGCTCGATCCTGGCCCAGGCGATCAGTATGTTACTGTCTACAGACCTTACACAGGTACTGGAGTTATCACTGCGCCTGTTACCGTTAGGACTATTGCTCCCTCAGGTGGCCAGCTTGGAACAGTTATCATTGAGACTCCTGAACCAGAAACTCCTGGCCCTAACCCAACAGTTACTTTGCCTGCTGGTCCCAACGAGTCTTACATCACCGTGTTCCGACCTCATACGGGCTCTGATGTGATCACTGGCCCTGTCACGATCACAACTATCGCACCCGCCAATGGTCAGCCCGGTACTGTCATCATTGAGACTCCTGTTGAGTCTGAGCCTGGCTCTACTCCTGCTCCTGTTGATACAGCAACCAGCGCTCCTGCTCAAGCTACTTATGTTACTGTCTACCGCCCTCACACTGGAGCAGACCGCATCACTGCGCCAGTGACTGTCACAACCATTGAGCCTTCAGGAGACCAGCCTGGAACAGTCATAATCGAGTCCCCTGATCAGGATCTGCCTCCTGTGACAACCTCTGCCGGACCTCTTGCCACCTATGTGACGGTCTACCGACCCCACACAGGAGCAGACAGGATCACAGAACCGATCACTATCACGACTATTGAGCCGACCAACGGCCAACCCGGTACAGTTATCATTGAGACTCCAGGAGAGCAAGCGCCTCCTGTGACGACCACCCCTGCCCCTGCTACTTACATAACTATCACTAGACTCTACGCCGGGACAGACCAGATCACAGAACCCATCACGACCACTATCCCTCCACAAGGTGATCAGCCTGGCACCGTGATCGTTGAGACTCCGGGTCAGCAAGTGCCGCCGATAACCTCAACGCCTGGTCCTGCTTCATATGTGACCATAACAAGGCTTTACACAGGTACAGACCAGATTACAGAGGCTATAACGAGCACTATTCCCCCTCAGGGTGACCAGCCAGGTACCGTCATCATTGAGACACCCGGCCAGCACGTGGTCGCTGTGACCTCGACTTCCGCTACTCCTTCTTATGTGACAACGACGGTTCCCTATACTGGCACCGACCAAATTAGCGTACCTGTTGTTACCACTGTCCCTCCTCAAGGCGATCACCCGGGAACTGTCATCGTTGAAACACAGGCTCCGTTTGTGACTGTCTATCGTCCGCATACTGGGCCAGATCAGATCACCGGTCCAGTCACTGTCACGACCATTGCTCCCACAGGAGATCAGCAAGGGACAATCATTATCGAGACCCCTGGTGCGGACCCTGCCGTCACAACTACACCACCTGTGCCATCGTACGTCACTGTCACTACTTTGTACACTGGAACAGAGATACTCAGCGAACCCACTGCCGTCACTACAATTCCCCCTCAAGGCGATCAACCAGGCACTGTCATTGTTGAGACCCAGGGTCCTTTCGTGACAATTTCAACACTTTATACTGGAACAGGTGTAATCACAGCCCCGACAGCCCTTACAACGATTCCTCCTCAGGGAGGGCAGCCTGGAACTGTTGTTATTGGAACACCAGGATCATACATCACAACGACTGTTCTGTATACGGGATCTGACTCGATCACCGGCCCCACAGCCTTTACAACCATTCCACCCCAAGGCGACCAACCTGGCACGGTTATTGTTGGAACTCCTGGATCCTATGTCACGACAACGGTGCTTTATACTGGCGCCGATTCGATTACCGGGCCTACAGCTCTCACAACAGTCCCCCCTCAAGGTGGCCAGCCTGGCACTGTTGTCATTGCCACACCTCCTTCCTATGTCACGACAACTATTCCTTACACCGGAACCGATCAGATCACTGCGCCAATCACAGCTACTACCATTCCTCCCTCAGGGAACCAGCCCGGAACTGTCGTCATCGAGACTCAAGCCCCATTTGTCACGATCTATCGCCCCCACACTGGCATCGATAGAATCACTGCGCCTGTTACGGTTTCGACCATCGCCCCGTCTGGTGACCAGCCAGGTACGATTGTAGTCGAAACCCCTGGCGCAGAACCTCCTGTCACTACATCGCCTCCTGCTCCAACATACGCGACAGTTTATGAGGAGTACTCCGGCACCGATGATATTACTGAGCCTTTCGTCAAGACTACTATTGAGCCTCAAGGTGACCAGCCCGGCACCATTATCTTTGATACTCCTGCCCAGCGAGTCGTGTCCACCAGTGCTGCGCAGCCTTCCTATGTCACGGTTTACCAGCCTCATTCTGGCCCAGACAGAATTACTGCCCCCGTTACCGTCACTACAATCCCTCCCCAGGGAGATCAGCCGGGTACTGTTATCATTGAAACACCAGGTTCGGAGCCTCCTGTGACATCGGGACCTGCTCCTGAGCCTTCATATGTGACAATCTATCAGCCCCATACTGGATCTGATAGAATTATTGAGCCTGTTACACTTACAACTATCCCTCCTCAAGGAGATCAGCCAGGCACGGTTATTATTGAAACACCTGGCTCGGAGCCTCCTGTTACTTCAACCCCAACTCCTGAACCTTCGTATGTCACGATCTATCAGCCATACACTGGCACGGATCAGATAACTGCTCCAGTTACATTGACCACTATCGCACCATCCGGGGATCAGCCTGGAACCGTCATTATTGCAACGCCTGGGTCCGCGCCTCCAGTCACATCAGCCCCTGCGCCCGAGCCCTCATATGTGACAGTGTATCGACCTTATATCGGCTTTGGCCAGATTACCGCGCCGGTCACAGTGACCACAGTCAAGCCTCAAGGAGACCAACCAGGTACTGTCATTATTGAAACACCCGGGTCAACTCCTCCAGTCACGTCCACGCCGGCCCCTGAGCCGACATACATCACAGTCTATCGCCCATACACAGGTATTAGTCAAATCACCGCTCCAGTGACAGTCACGACTGTTGAACCTCAGGGAGGCCAGCCAGGCACCGTCATCATCGAGACCCCAGTGACCTCAACGCCTGAACCAACACCTCAGCCTTCGTACATCACGATATACAGACCTCACACAGGTGCCGATCAAATTGCCGCACCAGTCACGATTACAACAATCGAGCCACAAGGCGATCAGCCAGGTACGGTCATTATTGAGACTCCTGGCTCTGAGTTGCCTGTTACCTCGACTCCTGCGCCAGCGCCAGAGCCTTCATACGTGACAGTCTATCGACCTCATACAGGCGCTGATCAGATCACCGCACCGGTTACCATCACAACTATTGAGCCTCAAGGAGACCAACCAGGAACCGTGATCATTGAGACACCAGGCTCCGAGCCTCCTGTTACCTCAACACCTGCCCCCTCGTATACCACCATCTATGAGCCTTATACTGGTACTGGTGAGATTACAGGCGAAGTTACTGTGTCAACTATTCCTCCTCAGGGCGACCAGCCAGGTACTATCATCATTGAGACGCCAGGCCTGCAAACCGCAAACAAGGGAGCGAGCCCTCCTCTGACTATTCCTGCTGGAGACGATAGCTACGTGACGGTTTTCAGGCCTTACACAGGAACCCCTATGATAACAGCGCCTGTCACGGTTACGACCATCTCTCCGTCTGCTGGCAATCCGGGTACTGTTATTATTGAAACGCCTGCACCTGAGGCCGCAGCTACCACATCGGGACCTGAGGATGTTTATGTTACCGTCTACACGATTTATACTGGCACTGGCCAGCTCACGGCGCCGATTACGGTCACAACGATTGCTCCTGTCTCTGGAACTGGTACTATCATCGTTGAGACGCAGGCCGAGGCTACCACTCCTCCGCCTGTTACGATCCCGCCTAGTGATAATAGCCCCAACATCACCATTGTGCGTCAGTATCCTGGCCCAGGAATCATCACTGCCCCCGTGACCTCTTATGAGCCACCAAGTACGCCTGGACAACCTGGAACGATCATCATTGAGACTCCAGCCCCCATTTCTGAGACAACATCTGAGGCACCAGGCACCAATGTTACTCTCTATACCTTGGCTCCCCCAGGTGTCAAGACTCCCATCACCAGTTACGCACCCCCACAAACACCAGGTCAGCCAGGAACTGTTTTCATCCAGACGGTGGCCACTGATGCTGAGTCTACCTCTGAGGAAGGCAGGAACGTGACAATTTACACTGACGGCCCTGATTCTCTGACTGCACCGTACACTACCTACTACCCTCCAGGTTCCCCTGGAGATCCCGGAACCGTGCTCATTAAGACTCCTCCTCCAGTTCCTACTGGGCCTGCCTCAGTATCGGCAGTGCCCACCACTGACTATTCAGCAAGTGGTATCACAACACCTGCTTCAAGCAACACTGATGCACTCACCCTAACTCCAAGCGATAGCAACGATGACTTTACTGTCATTGAACCTAACACCAGGTTCGCTGATGCTAGCGAGAATGTCACCCAGATTATCCCCGCCACTGATGGAACACCTGGAACACAGATCATCTACACACCTGTGGATACATTAGGAGAATCATCCGCGGATGCACCAGATACTGACAGTTATGTTACCATCAGTGCGACAGTCACTATTCCTGGCGATCCCTCAACACGTACCGGTCTCAACTCCGATGCCGGGAGTGACGCGGGTACCACTGGCGCGGAAACAAATGTCATCATTATTCCCCCAAGTGGTACTGAACCAGGAACTGTTCTGTCACAGACTAGTGTTTACCTGGATCAACCCTTGGCTGAGCACGGAAATGTGACGATTACCAGGACTGCACCTAGTGGTGTTACCACATGGTTCACCACCTACTCCCCCCCAGCGCAATCGACCGATCCAGGAACCATCATCATTGAGATTCCAGACTATAATGTTACCATCACGAGGGCAGCTCCTACTGATATCACGACCACGATCACAACCTACTCGCCTCCTGCAACGCCTGGCGACCCAGGTACTGTCATTATCGAGACGCCTGATTATAATGTCACTATCACCCGTGAGGCGCCCGCATCTATTACAAGCCTCCGCACAAGCTACGCTCCTCCAGGAACTCCCGGCGATCCTGGCACCGTAATCGTTGAAACTCCAAACAACGACTACAACGTGACCATTACTCGCGGTGCCTCGATTACAGCGCCCTTCACCACATACTTGCCTCCTGGTGCCTCGGGAGATCCAGGCACCATTATCGTCGAGACCCCAGATTACAATGTCACCATCACTCGAGAGGCACCAGCCTCGATCACTGATGTACGGACGACATACAATCCTCCAGGCACTCCAGGCGATCCGGGAACTGTTATTGTCGAGACACCAAATAATGCCTACAACGTCACCATCACAAGGGCAGCCCCCGCTTCGATTACAAGCATATACACCACATACTCGCCTCCAGGTGCTCCTGGTGATCCCGGTACCGTTATTGTTGAGACACCCGACTACAATGTTACTGTTACTCGTGGTGCCTCGATCACGGCCCCTTTCACAACATACTCGCCCCCAGCTACACCCGGCGATCCTGGCACTGTCATTGTCGAGACACCGGATTACAATGTCACCATCACACGAGAAGCACCAAGAACCGTCACAACCTTGCGTTCATCGTATGCCCCGCCTGGAACTCCCGGCGATCCGGGCACCGTTATCATTGAGACACCTCTTGGCCCTTACAATGTGACGACGACTCGCGGTGCTTCAACAATCACAGCGCCGTTTACAACTTACTCGCCTCCTGATGGGCCTGGCGATCCCGGCACTATCATTATTGAAACTCCCGACTACAATGTCACAGTCACCAGTGACGCTGACTCTACGGACTCTGCAACAGATGTTGTCACCAGGTATAATCCGCCTGGCACCCCAGGTGATCCAGGTACCATCACCATCATCATGCCGAACCAGCGAGTTGTGTCGACTTCTCAAGATCCATCCACTACCGATGATCCTGGACAAAATGTCACTGTCTACAGACCTGGTCCACGAACTCTTACTGGCCCTGTCACTTCATACATACCTCCTGCGAGTCGTGGAGACAACGGTACTGTGATTATAGAGACCCCTGGTCCTGCCACTTCTTTCAACGTGACAATCACCCAGACTATCAGCACTATCACAGAGATCTACACTACCTACTCGCCTCCCGGTGCTGGAGATGATCCTGGAACTGTCATCGTTGAAATGCCGCCCGATCGCAATGTGACCATCACAGAGGAGGTCAGCACTATCACGGCTCCTTACACAACATACTCCCCCCCTGGCTCGCCTGGCGATCCAGGTACTGTCATCATTGAGGTGCCTCCCGACCACAACGTGACTGTCACTGAAGTCATCAGCACTATCACCTCTCCTTACACAAGGTACTCCCCACCCGCAAACCGTGGAGATCCTGGTACAGTATATATCGGACTGCCCCCAGATTCCAATGTTACCATCACAACTGAGGTGGATTCGCGAACAGCGCCCTACACGACCTACTATCCTCCTGGTTCCAAGGGAGATCCCGGCACTGTCCTTGTTGAACTACCCCCTGGTCGTAACGTCACGATCACCACCGAAGTCGCGAGCCGAACTGCACCTTATACAACATATTCAGCG
Organism: Fusarium miscanthi; assembly: GCA_014898875.1. NCBI lineage: Eukaryota > Fungi > Ascomycota > Sordariomycetes > Hypocreales > Nectriaceae > Fusarium > Fusarium miscanthi. The sequence continues at coordinate 15,314 of JAAVUA010000291.1, forward strand.
CCGGCTAACAGAGGAGATCCGGGCACTATCATCGTGGAGATACCTCCTGACAGCAATGTCACAGTCACGACAGAGGTGGCTAGTCTCACGGCCCCATATACTACATATGCGGCCCCTGCCAACAAGGGCGATCCGGGAACCGTGATCGTGGAAATGCCACCTGACAGGAACGTCACCATCACAACTGAGGTGCCAACTCGTACCGCTCCGTATACAACATATTCTGCTCCAGGAACTCCTGGCGACCCCGGCACAATTATTGTGGAATTGCCTCCTGACCGTAACGTCACTATCACTACCGAGATCTCTAGCCTCACTGCTCCCTACACGACTTATTCTCCGCCAGGAAGCAAAGGCGATCCAGGCACAATTATCATCGAATTGCCTCCTGATCGCAACGTGACTACTACGGAAGAGGTCCCTACGTTGACCCAGGCCTATACTACTTATTCGCCACCAGGAAACCGTGGTGATCCCGGTACTGTCATTGTACGACTTCCGCCTGACAGGAACGTGACTAGAACGACTGAGATTGCTACACTGACTGCTCCATACACAACATATTCCCCACCTGCAAACAGAGGCGATCCAGGTACTATTATCATCGAATTGCCTCCTGATAGGAATATCACAACTACAGAAGAGGTCAGCACAATCACCCGGGCCAGAACAACATATATGCCTCCTGCCAATCAAGGAGACCCCGGCACAGTCGTTGTCCAAGAGCCCCCGGACACCAACACCACTATCGTCGATGTTGTGTCCACGATCACACGCCCGGCCACTCGTTTTGTACCCGCTGCCACGAAGGGTGATCCAGGCACTGTCTATATCGATGTGCCACCGAACCACAACGTCACAATGACCACAACTGTCAGCACAATCACTCGACCAAGCACAACGTTTGAACCCCCTGCCACCGAAGGTGATGCAGGCACGGTACTTGTCCAGATGCCCCCTGAGTACAATGTTACCACAACGCAGACTATTGAAACAATCAGTAGGCCAGTTACTCGGTACTCCAGCCCTGGCGAGATTGGCGACCCTGGCACCGTGTATGTCGATCTACCACCCGAGTACAACGTCACTGTCACAACCACGATCTACAGCATCACACGACAGAGCACAACCTTTGCTCCCGGCGCTACGCAGGGAGATCCTGGAACTATCGTCGTTGAGATGCCTCCCGAGTATAATATGACTACAACACAGACTGTTGAGACAATCAGCAGACCAGTCACTCGGTACTCGAAGGCCGGCACTGTTGGCGACCCAAACACTATCTACGTTGACCTTCCACCAGAGTACAATGTCACTATAACAACAACAGTCCCCACAATCACGAGACAGTCAACGGCATTTGCTCCTGCTGCTGCCCAAGGCGACCCTGGCACTATTATTATCGAAATGCCGCCTGAGTATAACGTCACGACGACTAAAACCGTTGAGACCATCAGCAGACCGGTCACTAGATACTCGAAGCCTGATACTGTCGGCGATCCTGGCACTATCTTTGTTGACTTGCCGCCGGAATACAATGTTACTATCACGACTACCGTCGACACGATAACAAGACCTTCAACTACCTTTGCCCCAGCAGGTACTCAAGGCGATCCGGGCACCATCATTGTTGAGCTCCCCCCTGATTCCAATGTCACGTTCACGTCAACAGTCCCTACTATCAGCCGCCCTGCCACACGCTTTGCAAGCCCTGCAGCCGTGGGTGATCCTGGCACCATCTATGTTGATCTGCCGCCGGAGTATAACGTCACCACAACCGAGACTGTCAGTACTATCAGCCGCGTCCGCACAACCTTCAATCCAGCCGCAACCGAAGGCGACCCAGGTACTATCCTAGTCGAGGTTCCAGTTGACTACAACGTCACCACCACTGAGTTGAACAGTGCGATCAACAGGGTTAGGACTACCTACATGCCTGCTGGTACGCAAGGTGACCCGAATACCATCCTTATTGAGATCCCCCCTGACTACACTATCACAACAACCGAGACTGTCAGTTCAATTACTCGTGTCCGAACTACTTATATGCCTGCGGGAACACAAGGTGATGCCAACACGGTTCTTGTTGAGGTCCCTCCTGACTACAATGTCACATCCACGGAGACCGTCAGTTCGATCAACAGGGTCAGGACAACTTATATGCCTGCCGGTACTCAGGGCGACCCTAATACAATCCTTGTCCAAGTTCCTCCTGACTACACAGTCACTACAACTGAGACTGTCAGTTCAATTACTCGTGTCCGAACTACTTATATGACCGCCGCGACACAGGGCGACCCCAATACGGTCCTTATCGAAATCCCTCCTGATCACAACGCCACGCCAACCGAGACCGTCAGTTCGATCAACAGGGTCAGGACGACATACATGCCCGCCGGAACCCAGGGTGATCCGAACACAGTCCTTATCCAGGTTCCTCCTGACTACACTGTCACAACTACTGAAACCAACAGTGGTATCAGCCGTGCCAGGACCTCATATATGACTGCTGCAACTCAGGGAGATCCCAATACGGTCCTCATTGAGGTTCCGCCGGATTATAATGTCACATCAACCGAGACCATCAGCACGATCAATAGGGTCAGGACATCATACTATCCTGCCGGCACCCAAGGAGATCCCAACACTGTTCTCATTCAGGTTCCTCCCGATTACACTCTGACAACTACCGAAACCAATAGTGCGATCACTAGGGTCAGGACAACGTATATGCCTGCTGCCACCCAGGGCGATCCCAATACGGTCCTCATTGAAGTCCCACCGGATTCTAATGTGACGACAACCCAGACCAACAGTGCGATCACTCGGGTTAGGACCACGTATTTGCCTGCCGGTACTCAGGGCGATCCTAATACCGTACTTGTTGAAGTCCCTGTAGACTACAACGTGACTACTACTGAAACTGTCAGCACAATTAGCCGGGCTAGAACGACATACAATCCTGCCTCTGTTCAAGGTGACCCCAACACAGTCCTTGTACAGGTACCAGTTGACTACAATGTCACTACCACTCAAACAGTCAGCACAATCAGTCGGGTCAGAACGTCTTATTACCCAGCTGCCACTCAAGGAGACCCTAATACGGTCTTGGTCCAGGTACCAATGGACTACAATGTGACAGTTACCCACACAATCACCACTATCAGTCGTGTCAGGACAACATATGGTCCTGCTGCCACACAAGGAGATCCTGGAACCATCTACGTGGACGTACCGCCGGAGTATAACGTCACTGTCACATCAACTGTCAGTACGATTTCGAGACCTTATACAACATATTCGGCGCCTGGCACACAAGGTGATCCAGGAACCATCTGGGTAAGGCTACCGCCCGCATATAATGTGACAACCACTCAGACGGTCCCCACGATCACTCGTATGTCTACAACATATGCCCCGCCAGCTACACAGGGTGACCCCGGAACCTTCATTGTGCAGGTCCCCCCTGACCGTAATGTCACTACCACTGAGACTGTTGCTACGATCTCTCGACCTGCAACCAGATATGTGGCCCCGGCTACCCAGGGAGATCCAGGTACGGTTGTGGTGCAGATGCCACCGCAGTACAATGTTACGACAACACAAACGGTATCAACGATTTCTCGCATTGCTACCGCATATAACCCTCCCGCCACTCAGGGAGATCCAGGCACTATCGTTGTGCAAATGCCCCCTTCGTACAACGTCACGTCAACGCAGACTGTTTCAACCATATCTCGACTTGCAACTGTGTACTCAGCCCCTGCTACGCAAGGTGACCCCGGAACCGTCTGGGTCAGGGTACCTCCTGAGTATAACGTCACGTCAACAACTACAGTCTCAACTATTTCCCGGCTTACAACAACTTACGCACCGCCAGCTACTCGGGGCGACCCAGGTACCTTCATTGTGCGGGTACCTCCCAAATACACAGTCACGACGACACAAACAGCCAGCACTATTACCCGACCTACCACTATCTTTGCGCCTGCACAAACTCAAGGCGATCCCGACACCGTTATCGTGGAATATCCCCCTCCTTACAACGTCACGGTCACTACAGCTGGACCGACAACGCTCACTGCACGGTACACCACATACTCACCACCTGGCCAACCCGGCGATCCTGGCACCGTCATCGTCGAGATGCCGCCGAGTCGCACAGTCACAATCACTACAAACGGTGGCACTACAATCTCTACCCCTGTTACCTCCACCTATGCTCCGGGCGAGCCTGGCGACCCTGCCACCGTGGTCATCGCAACCCCAGCTCCCCGATCTACTACATCTACAACATCTTCCAGGCCGCTCACCACCAGCACCACTACAACTACTGCTCCAGCAGCCACCGTCTCCTTCAATTGTGATGTCTACGGTTATCTCATGCAGAAGACGGCTCTCTACCGTGTCGAGATCACTTCTGGTAAGACGACTCTTATCAAGAGTGATGTCGGTCCTGGTGGTTGGATCAACGCCATCGGTTACAACCGTTTCGACAACTACATCTACGGTATGCACATGGACGACACTGGTTCTCAAGTTATCCGTATTGGTGGCGACGGTGGTTGGACACTGCTCGGTACTCGTACCAATGACCGCCTCGTTCAGATGGGTGATATCGATAACCAAGGTCGCTTCTGGATCTCGAACCAAGGAGAAGGCTGGTGGTGTATCGATCTCATGCCTGGCTCGTCCACCTACGGCAAGATTCTCATGAGCGGTACCGCCAAGAATCCTCTCAATTCTGCCGATTGGGCCTTCGTCCCTGGAGGAGGTGACTTCATGTACTCGATCATGTACGATGACCAGGGCAAGACGTCCACGCTATGCAAGTTCAGCCGTACCACATACACATGGACAACTATCCAGGGCTTCGGTATGATCGCTGGTCAGAACGTATGGGGAGCCGCCTATGCTTCACAAGACGGAAACCTCTACGGTTCAGAGAACACCAGTGGTCAGATCTGGAGGTTCCCTATCGCCCCTTCGGTTGGAACTCCCAAGTTCTTGGCAACAGGTCCATCGTCGTCCTGGAACGATGGTGCAAGATGTATCGACAGTCAAACCCTATAAAACTAAGACTCATAGGGCCTTGACACATAATCCATTTTCTATGTCTGTTGACAGTCGAACTTTCCAAGAAGTTACGGCCCCAAATTCGTTTCCTATGTCTGTATCTATAACCGATGTATAATAGCTAGTTATCGCTGAGATTGTTAGTGTATTTGCTTCCATAAATTGACAGCACTTATCTTGTTCAAACATTTTGACCTGTGTCTATCCTCAGGCATGTCTCAACACTGTGACACTTAGAAAGATTGGCTGCGCCAGGACATGTTAGCTGCCACTTGATCTAGCTCAGTCAAGTGAACATTCCTACAAGCGAACTGCGAAAGACTCCAACCAGGGTCTTGAACCTATCACTTCCCCAAAGCCTCACAGTTTCTCGACAAAGGGCGATCTGAGGCAGTGCAATAGAGACAGTGCCTTGAGATTACAGACACTGTCACAGTACTAGGCTCTTCCTTATTGTAGTTTCATTTGCAGCACTTTGTGGTCTGGCTGCGCTTCTGTCGCCATCACGACTCAACATTGACTTTCTAGTCGTAATTACAAGCTTGTTATAAACTGAAAACATGCTCAATATTCACTCCTGGCTACTGTTCTCTCTCTATAGGCATATGACAACCTCATCTCCATTGAACACTTGGACAATCTCACGCTGTTGAGAATAACTACTTGGACAAGAGCTCTAATAGCTGTCAGCTTGATATATTTTGTTGAAATATTACACATGCCTCGGTAGGTCGACTTGCCAGCAGATACAATAATCATATCACATATATTGCATTCTTTATTATGGTCGTGCCAGATGACATGTTTACTCCCCGTGTTAACGCCTCGATCATCTCTTTTCTAGTGACCTGTTCTTCTCACTTTGAACTCACTTTATCGAAATCTTTCCAAGCTCACTCTCTTTTTCCTATTCTCTACAAACAGGTGTCAGAATCTTTTGATTCAAAGGCTTGTAGCCTTTGCCTATCTTTTACAATCTCGTCCGAGAAATCGGGGCTAAGGTCTGGAGGTTGGCAATCTGACCAAGCCAACCAGGAGCAGTTTTCTTTTGCCCCCAGCAACCTCTGTAGCTTCATAAGCCATTAACCTAAGAGTGCTTCCTGATCACTAGGCGACTGGGTTCTTGGCCATTATCTCAGCACTTTCATGAAACCCAGTATCTACTAAAGATGATATTGTCTCTGATTCAGTTACTGCCCTGTGATCTCTGGATAAAATTTCCATCTGTTCACGAGATAGAGGCTTCTGGGTAGCTTACAGGGAGTCAAGGCATGTCGTGGAGAAGCAATTTCGCTTCCAATATCATGAGAAAGCTGGATAGAAAAACAGCTCAAGCCTGGAAGTTCAGGGCCGTAAAAGATCACGAAGCTGATGCAATTGCGAAGCAAAGACAAGGATAGATATTCCATCGTCTTGCCTTACCAAGGTATATTCATCATCCTGCTTGATTGGTCGACATATGTCTGCGCTTATCAGCACTTAAGTTACGAGTACTGAACATACTGATGGAGTTTGGTCAATAATGGTGCAGTGAAGCAAAAGATAGCAAGCTCTGTCTGTCTGTGAGGGTCATTAGAAAACCCCCGTATCGACTTATCATGGCCAGCCATGCAAGACTGACAGACCGAATCGGCACTTTCTCGTCTACTGACTACCAGATCAAGATACGAGCCAGCAAAACCCCCCGGAGGAGCTCTGGAGCCAAAGGTTCTTCCGTACAGATGGACGGCGTTTCCAGTGGTGCTATGTTATGAACTAGGACTACATATATCAGGTCGACAAAGGCGAGCCGAGGCATTGCGAGGGGCTTCTCATGTCCGCGGAATCAGGAGCTGGGGGCTATATGATCAGAGCAACAAGACTTAGGTGCTAGGCGCACATTTCCAAGTTTTCGATACCGGAGCATGCCGGGAGTGTTGATTTATATCGTTCACTGTCAGTTTGGTTAAGGCATGAGAATGGAACTAGGAATGAGTGGAATTATATAGATCACAGCAACTGGATCGCCAAATTAGTATTCAGGGGGACAATTTCAAGGATAAAAAAGACAGTAGTCTCAAACCTTGGTCGCTCACCGAATATCCGTATTCTTCTCGGTTCTCAGCTCAGAATTTCGCGTCAACAAAATTCAAATTTTCAAAGGAAGTTTCGTAACCAAATTTCTCCAGAGAATCTTCTTCGACTTCCCACTCAGTATCACCGTGAGTCACTCATCTCCACGTAAGCTTCCGCAGGCAGAAGATAGCTTAGCAATTCCACTATGTGAGCACAAGACATACCCTGATGTGGATGGAGTAAAAGAGATGATCCGTCGGTGTATTGACACAGCAGGTGATCTTCAGCAAAGTCAGGGGCGGAGCTTTTGCAGCGGCTCAATGTGATGAAGCTCAGGGAACAATTTACGAATCCAACGACATGTCAGGAATCACACCAAGGATCCCCCTCTCAGAGAAATGAGCGGTGAATAATCAGGTCGACTCCAGTAGTTTTGTCTAACTCCTGTCTCCATGTGTTCAGCAGTTTTCAAACGTAGTTGTTCATCACTTACAATAGCACAATCCATGAGCTTCTTCTTTTACCCGCAAATCCTGATGCCTCGTAATGGCATGTCTGCCCCTTTCAGTGATCCTCTTCAAGTGTCCTCTTTGTTATCTGAGTGAGTCACTCCTCTCGTGATGGAAGCACACCAACAGGACGCGTAAACTTCTCTGCGTCAGCCGCAAGAACCCCCTTAGTCTTCATCCTTTACCGCTGTAACCTCAACTCTCCGTTCAACTGGTTGCCTCTCTAACCTGCAATGTGCAAGTCTCACTGCGTGAGATACGCCGGCTATTGGAGCCAGTTGGTTAGGTACTCCGTTGCTTGAGAAAGGTCCCGCTACTCCTACCAACACCTTCCATGATGTCCAAGCCACCAACGCTACCTTGTCCTCGGACAGCTGCATCCCCTGCTGGAATCGAAGGAACTAGAAGCTTCGATGCCCAATGCAATGGCCGTTGAGAAGTTAAGACTCCGAGAAGAGCCAGAGGATCCGATCTTGGAAAGACACAAGGCTGGACAGGCTAGAACGTCACCGTGTATAGATTGCGTGGGGGTTTAGCTCGCCTCGTCGCAGTTCTTTCTGAATGGATTCTTGTGGCTTGGCATCTCAGCAAGGAAGCACGAGGATTGCCCTTGCGTCTCGTCCGACGCCTGTGCTTTGTTGAAGAAACGGTTATGCATGCATGCATGATGTAGGGCATACTTAGTAGCTAGCTGATGGACTCTATACTCAGAACGGCATAGCCAGCCGATGGAGCACCAGGTGGCCCGATAGATATTAGAGATATCTGCCCAACTTTAGGTAAGAGAACTGAGAACTGAGACTTGTAAGCCCCGTGGCTATTCGTGTTATCACGCGTACGCAACCAGTGGCCATTGTGGCAACAGGATTCAGGCCCAATCTTGATTGTCCTCGGCGAAAGCTATAGAATGTTGCATTCCAGTCGATCGGAATTGTCGTGTTCTTCGTAGAACCTTCTAGTAAACGGCGGTTAGCGATATGACGTCAATGAGGCATCTCGACATCATCACGGCCATTTTTCCCTCACTTAGCAGCACAGCACAGTATGAATTTTGACTCTTCTGTAAAATCCATGCCACTGGGGTACCAGTGGCTTTCCCCCCCCCCTGCAAGGCCAAGTATGTATGACTGCAGCAATGCGTTACGATACCCGGAGATGGCTCCGGGCTTTTCTTTTTTTTATCCATGGCTGATTGGACGCTGGACTCGTAGGAGTAAACTCTCCGCTTGGGGTAAGAAAAGAAAGGCCCCCTTGAGATTGCTCGTATTTCCGCACTGCAGTACCGCATATCGTATCGCATCTTATCTCATCGCACAGTTGATATGCATCATTTTGCAGGGTAACGATTTCCCCATCCTCAACGTTACGAGCCATCGCGTAAGACCCTCTCCGACTTGACCTGACCTGACCTGACCACTGAGGCCACTTAAGCCATGGATCAGCCTCATTGAAGTGATGTAAAATTTGACCACGGGTCGGGTGTCGTAGATCACTCACCGCCTAGCTTCTGTTCCCCTGTTTTTGTGGGTGCCTGGTTGTCTGTCAGTCTCTAGATGCTATTGCAAAAAATCAAGGCTAACCCCAAACCTGAAAGTGTCCGGGGCAAAAACTTGACGGCCGCTGATGTTTCACCCTCCAAATGGCAAACAGGGGTCCCTTAGGTGACGCCCAATTCCGTCTTGTATCCGTGCCGTGAACATAAAAGCAGACTGAAGCCAACCCGAGCCCTAACAACTGATGCATCAAATCAAAATTTGAGCAACGAGCCGCGAAAGCGCTTGCCACTAACATCCGTTCTTCAACCCACTTCAACTCATCATCAAGTTACCCCTGTAAGTGGCTGAAGGTGGCTCTGCCCTTGTCGAGCTTCTTAGTGGTGACCCCAAAAGAGAAAGATCTTCAAGATGCAGCTCTATTGTACACTATCTTGCAACTGCTTCCAAACTCTTGCCCAATTGACTTCGAGAACTTAACCGCCACAGCGTGGCCCACTACCATCCGTTCACCACTGCCGAACCTAACCAAGTGATGAAAGAAATCTGTCACCTACGAGTAACACCGAATCTGTCTCGAATGTCCTATGATTTCCTTCCGATCTGGAGACCAAACTTTTGCATTCTGCAGGCCGTCACGATCGGGGGAACAATCTGCATGGCCAGGCTAGCCATGCTATCTTGGTGGTCTAGACCCCGCGGCCGGGGTCTGGTACGCGGCTCACAAGCTGACCAAAGATGCCACTTAACCTGCCTTTTAACAGGGGTAGTCGGTAAAAGACACACTCGGTTTTTCGAGAGATGCAATCAGAGGGCAGCTTTAAACGTTCGGGAACTTAATCCCTGTTCTGGTCCATACACATGACCCTTGGCTGTGGCGCACCTGAACTGAAGCAGGCACATGTTCGTCCCACGAACCAAATACTGTGCAGGAAACAGAAGAATTTTTGGGGGGTTTTCAGCTGGTTTGAGGTGGATTTGAGAAAGAAGGTATCCTGGCCGCATTGACGCTGGGGCTAGCCTGGCCAGTAGAGTCGATGTCGTGACGTGACGCCGTTCGATCTACCACAATAATACTCCATTCACGATCGTGGGTCCCGAGATCGCGGGCCACAACAAGGACCCTGACGGCGGTAGCGTCGGGATCCTTAGCTCGGGCCAACCCCAAATCAAATACCAGAGTCTCAGAATGAAATTAATCGGTCTGCTCTGTAACTGTTTTATCACACAGCTGTGCAAGACTTGCTATGTGACATGTTGAACACGCAGACAAGTCCGCTAGCCAACGGTGCCGTCCGCAGCTCCCGCACCGATTCCGAGGTGCAGAGCGCCCAAGCCTGGATCTTTCGAGCCCCCAAACCGCTGGGCTTTTCTGGAGCCTTGTGCTGTCTGAGAATGGATGTCTCCAGTTGCGAATTGATGGCGCGAATGTGACGGAGGGACACGTCCGATCTTTCAGGATGGGGGCATCAGCGGCTCCGTTCAGTTGGTCGGCCGACCTCATTTTCAGCGTCGGTTGTCAATGCCAATGTCGATTCCAATTCTGCCGAAACGTGAAATGGGAATCGCGAGTCAAGTCATGGATATGTAACCTTCGAGTTGGTTCATGAAGAAACTCGTGCTCTCATGTAAGAAAGGTGGACCCTGTTCGAGGTTCGATCATCCATACAGTACGTTTTGTAAGCGCTGCATTACGCCCCCCGCCTACCGTGCGGGTCAAGGAGCAAAAGCTCCGGGTACTTGACGGTGCTCATCAGACAAGCGTAAAGGTAAGGTAGTGCTTTCCACCAAAAGTCGCTGTTTGGCAGACGCACAGGATTTTAATATCTCCTTCTTCAAAATGCCTCGTGGTCGCATGCTCTTGTTCCCTTTTCTATTTCGTGCGGTACCATCCGCTCGTCACCATGTCCCTCTTTTGCCACGAGCCCTCCAGGTAACGTCGCCCGGGGCCGAGACAACCAACCTGACGTGGACTCGTCTTCTCGCCTTTTTAAGCTCCGGTTGGGTACCTGTAAACCCCTGAAGCCCCCCTGGATATACCGGATACACTGGGCCTCGGTGGCAACCACGTCTTCACAGTATTTTCTTAGACGGCACGTTTGTTTCGACGCCACACTCTTTATATCAGCCCTATCCAGCTACTGTCAAAGTTATTTTGCAACGACTCCTGAGAATTGATCACCAGTATCTTTTGTCTGTGATAATTGTCAACTTGTCCCTACTTACTCATTCATGCGCCTGCTTCAACGTTCCAGCATCATTGTCCATGTCGTTCGTGCGAGCCTCCCCCTTCTCAATTGTCGACTTCGATCATCACCTAATCGAACTTTAAGAAGAAGCTCGATTTCACGATAAATGTGCACGCAGCATTCGGCTGCATGCCACGTCTGCGGGAAAGATTATCTGGTTTATGTTGAGTTCTGTCACTTCTTCCATCCGCCATTGCTTGTATGCCCACAAGGCCTGCTATTTCTTCGGAATGGTATGCGTGACGGACAGTGCCCAAGCCCAGTTTGTCCGAATAGCCTGAGAGGAGGCTGTCGGGTCATGTAAAGCGCCTGTTATATATTCAAAATCTCGACCAAGGGGTAGCTACCGCATACTCCCTCTTTCCGATCCACCATCGTTCCAACCATGTCTCTCAGAGCTTCTGTCCAGCTACTTCAACCTCCACGACTTGGTCGACTCCTTTGTACTCGGGGACCTCGAAGTCATATTTCTTTGCGATGGATGGAGTCACAAACCTATGCTGGAAGTTAGTTGCCTCGAGACAGCGTTGTTGACTGGTACGTACCGCCCGCCAATAAAGTGTCGACCTTTGAAATGCTTCACTAGTGGCTTTGGTGCCGTTAGGCTAACAAGTGCTGTAGGCATGAAGGAACTGCCGAGTCCCGACTTTGGTGGACCATCTTCGATATCCCAGGATGAGGGAGCATCAACTGCTGTGACTGGCAGCTTCGTGTTCTGAAGAGCTTGGATCACAGCAGGAAACGGCTCTCGAACTTCTCCTGAAAAGCTGAAACCTAATTAAGCGGTCAGAGAATATCGCTATCGAAAAATTACAAAGACAAACCGAAGATCGCGTCGACAACATGATCCGTCGAGTTCAGCGCCGAGGAGAAGTCATCAACGAAAGGGACCTCAAGGTCTTCAAGTTGTTTTGCGAGTCGCTGGGAGCAGTATCAGCAACTGTTCAGCTTTCGGATATAGAATCGAGACGAGACGAGTTTGAAAGGTTGGGTACACCGATTTTCGGTATACCGGTTGTTGCCATTCAACGATTCCCGCAGTACTGGTAGAAACCCGACAAGATAATTGTGAGAAGCACATAGCTGTAAGATCGCAGCAATGTTACGAACAAAACGTCATGCGACTTTCATGGTGAAGAACAGTGAAACCCAGATATTCTCGGTGAACCTACCTGGTAGAGATCATTCTTGCTTCGTTTGGGATAGAAAACGCTCGGGCTGTAGCCGTACTGACGAAGATGACGAGCAGCGACTAGTCCATCACCACCTAATGCTGTTAGTGAGCATTTTCGGTGTTGCAGGTAAGAAAAAAGCACCAACCGTTGTTTCCAGGTCCACAGGCAACAAGGATCCTGCGACCACTCTCGAGAGGCTGGAGGCGATAGACTTATGATGTTAGCAGTTCATCGCCATGAGAAATAAAAAGGGCTTTGAGAGACCGAAGTGATATCTTAAGGGCTCGCGTGAGGTAAGGTCACTAACCAGCCTGAGAAACAGCAAGTCCCGCGAGCTCCATGAGCTGGTCAATGGAGAACGCTCCAGTGCTCATGAGCTCCTGATCAAGAGCAGCAGCAGCTTTGGCTCCAAGGGTCTGAAACGGTCAGTGAATGAACGTAGAGCAACAATGAGAGTACCTATGACTTGCCTTGATCGCCATAATGTCTTTGAATCTCGTGTTCTTGATAGTGATCGATGGATCTTTACAACAGTCTCAGCGAAAACTAGGTGCCGTGTAAGTGCGAGCGATGTAAAAGTTGGGTGATTTCGAAAATGTCGTCAGTCAGGAATGATTGAAATGTCCAGGGAGTCACGGACTGACATCACCTGGCAAGAGCTGCTTCATCAGCGGTTGGAGCTCCATTCGGATAGCCAGCCACACTATTCCCGGTCGACCCCACAATCGAATGATCAAGCCACATCGGCAAAAATAAACCCCGCCTCCGTGTCGAAATTGTCCCAAGATTCAGAATAGCAACAACAGCTGGTGATTGCTTTAATTCGTGGTCTTCAAGCCCCCCATATCGCCGCCATGGTTGTCAAGATCCGTCTCGCCCGATTTGGGCGCCGAAACCAGCCCTTCTACAATATTGTCATTGCCCACGCCCGGTGCGTCAGCCCATGATCACTTTTACAATTGAGCGCAACACTAACAAGTATTTAGGACGGCTCGTAACTCCCGCCCGCTCGAGGTCATTGGCACATACGACCCAATTCCTAAACCCGACCCTTACGACACATCCGGAAAACTTCATAAGGATATCAAGCTCGATAGTCAACGCGCGAGGTACTGGATCGGTGTTGGTGCACAGCCCACAGACACAGCCTGGAGGTTACTTTCTATGGTGGGTATTCTGCCAAAGAAGCAGTTTGGCCCCAAGCAAGACAACACAAAGGGCGTCATAGACCAGGAGAAGGTCAGAATTCGATGAGTGGCTCAAGGGTTGTATGATATGTACGAAAAGGCATCTCTGGGCATTGGTTCCAGGACGTCATCACGAAGTTCATTCAGATGGAGTCGAAAAACCAGAGAGCCATATCAATATCGAGTAGTATTGGGGCTGGCGCAGGCTACTGGATCAAAGACCTGTGCAGCAATTGGGGAAGACTGTATCATATTTGTTGGAAGGGCTCACATCACGACGGCCAATCCATTTTCGCTATTGTAATTGTATTGAAGCGCTACCCAATACCATGTCTAACTAAGTTTAAGCCGTCTATTGAAGCAGAGACGCTGAGGAAAACATCATATGCCCCTTCTTACAACGCCTTTATCCAACATTTGTCATCCCTGAGGCCGTAAGAGAAAATGATACAATTAATGAGTGACAGCAAAGAAAATGTTCAGAACAAGACACACGGTCATGACGACAGATCCGTATATCGCGAGAGCGAGGGCAAGTCTACGCAGATGGTGCTGTTCGAGGTGCTCGAGATCCCATCGCCACTTGCGTCTCCAACGCCATGAGTTTCGGTTGCTGCGGGTGCTGGCATTGCTAGCGATGCTCACACCACTGCGAACACTAGTTGTGCTCTGAGCCAGTGCAGCCGAGTCTTCAACATCTGAGGTGGGTGTGTCCTCATCCATATCATCATCTTCCTTGGCCAGTCGTTGGTGATGTATGCTATCTGGGTTGCTGATCTTGTAGTAAAAAAGACCTGGGAGGATAAAGCTGATAGAAGTTGACCCAGTGCTGCCAACGAATGCCAGGACACGATCAAGACTAGTGACTGAGAGAGCAGTCATATAGGCGAAGGTAAGAATGAAAGTAGTGATCACAGCAAACCGGAGGTCAGACATCGGGGCAGTGCTTCCATGATCGCTGGCCGGGGATGCTGGGACTAATGGTGTTGCGGTTCGTCCGTTGTTCGATGAGTTGCGGTTTGGTCGCCATTTCAATACAGCATCTAGTGAAGCTCGGCATGGGTGAACCTGCAAAGGAACGGAGAAAGTGACTAGTACAACAATGGCGGCTTTTCCGATTGTTGAAGCAGCTCCAGTAGGATCTGCCAAGGTTAGCTTGTGCAAGTATGAGGAGGGGTTTAAACGTACACATTGAGACTATGTTTCCCACAACAGCATTGCCAAATGTAAGGTAGCCGGTAATGGCCACAACAATATAAATTGACGCAGCAGAGCCAATGCTTGTACCGACAACTCCAATGACGCTTGATGGTGAGTTATCCTTCAGTTCGTTCAGGATGGAGAACATCTGATTGCGTTAGCTGGATCATGAACTTGCAGAAGTTTGACATACGTTCTGATGGCAAGTATATGCAAACACAACGACTGGTAGAGCGCTCAATGCCTCGATAGCTCCGCCCCACTGGATCACTCTGATACTACCAGGGTCGGCGTGCTTGTCGGATGCAAAGTGATAGATCACCAAGACAATTAGATATCCGATGGAGACCAGCGCAACAATGCTGGTGTACTTCAGTGAGTCCAACCTCCTCAGAAAGCTCAGAGGAATAATAAGAAGCATAAACGCGGTGATCCAAAAGTTTCGATCAACCAGATACGGAGCGCTGTTAGCATTGCTAAGGAAGCCCAACACCACACCAGGCATAAGGTCTCCAATGATAATCATGTAAGACACGCCAACTCCAAAGCACTTGATTGCAATTGCAGCATCGAATATAACGGCGGCGTTGGGATAGGTGATTTGCGATAGGGCGAAGAAGGATGAGGTTCCTCGGTCGAGATATCGAGCGCATCGAGATTGTAGGTAAAGACCGAAAGCGGCGGTCAATCCAGACCACAGTATCAGTGCCACTCCCAGCATGATACCCATATGTGACATAACTGAGGGCATGGCAAGAGTGCCAGCTCCAACAACTGCGTATCCTATGTCAGCATGCGCCCGTATAGAAAGAGGGACAGCAAACGTACTTGTATTTAGCAGGTTTACGACACTGCTGATCGTGGTGGCTTGGCCTCCATGGCCGCCATCCTTATGACCGCGACGTCGAGGTCTGAGAAGCTTTCGTCAGTGATGATGTTTTCTCAACCGATGTCGGCAGGCGAAGCTTCTTTACCTTGACATGTCGCCAGCGCTTCTAAATAAAGAAGCGTTTCCATCAGATATTGTAGAGTAGTTCGTCATTACACGGCGATAAGGTGTATAGTGTCGTCGAGGATTCGGCGCGATCGCGAGGGGTTACGTTGGCTATAGGTAGTAGGTTATGCGTCCATCTGCTGCAATGTAGGGTCGTAGGTGTTGGAGGTGCGTATGTTCGCGTTATCGCTACGTTCCTCGGGGTCCTAATCCGATGACTGACTAGGCACGAGGCGGAAAGGCGGAATTGCGTCAATCCGGTCGTTGGTTGGTCTGTACCGTCCCGCGGCACACAGGCCCCTGGCGAACAAACAGTTTAACACTCCCCACGACAGACCAAAGCGGCAAGTCACGAGCAAAGTGCCAACGAGGTTGTTGTGGATGATTGAGATGCAGGAGGAAGAAGAAACAAGTCAGGAGATGGTTTAGTACGAATTCCTGACAGCCTGGTTGGGTCACTGTCCTTGAAATAACCTGAATGACCAGGAGCACTCTGCTGAGCTCATGCGGCCAATCAACACGCGCCAAGACCAGAATTTGGCGAATCATCGGGCTTTTCTGACAAGCCAGAGCCTAGTCTGTGGAATAGCTTCAGGGCGTTCCAGGGGCATGAGACGAAGACATATCTGATACTTCTGCAACGTCCTCATGATAGAGAGCAGTGACTTGATGTTCAACAAGTTTACATTTTTGATACTAGCATATAAATTCTAGCCTTATAATGCAACCTTTCTTTCTTATTCTTTCGTTCTCTAAACAAATGCACCGCTTGGCGACAACAAGCAAATACCATGGTTCTGCAGGTCTCACAAGTTCATGATATTTGGATCCTCCCAACCCCCACCTTGAAAATACGGGCTGTGTCTTCGTTTCGCCGGCGCACCTTTGACTACTGACTGCCTTTTGCTGCTTGGTTTGACATTTAGAAGCGTGGTCAGCGTTGAAAGGGGTCAGAAAATCGTCACGGGGATAGGCAGACTGCCCTTTGGTTTAGTCAGCGCGCTTTCGATTCTGACCATTTTTGTTAAAGAAAGCCCACTGATTGTGAAGACCTGTCATCATGTGGCCTTCCATGTTGATCTCTGACTAATTGGTAGGCTTGCACCGAGGCTTGAGCTATGCGATATATATATAGAAGCCCATTCTGTTATAGTGGTTAGATTCCTTGCAGGTGGCTCGGGGATATTCGAATTATGGCGACAGCGTTGGAACATCTGATAACCGAATACCAGTAGAGATTTATGGCAAGAGTTGGTTATCGTATACAGAGTTATCGCATAAACTTCACATTCAGCAGCATTATTCCATTCCATTTCGTCTACCTATGCCTTTTTGGCAGCCTCATCCTTCGACTTATAGACTTCCCTTAGCATCCGAGCCTTCTTAGACCTCACCTTGCCAGTAGGTATCTCTATCCTATCTGCATTGACTTTGCCCTTGACCTTGCATTCCACCGTGTCAATACAAGGAATATTCTTCGGAGCGACAGGACACAGCAAATGCTGTTATTTACGACCGGGCCCGTAGACGCCAGTATACCTATCGACCGCGGGGTTTTCCAAGCCTGCCAATTTCTTCTATCAAGAGATAAAACTAGTGATAACAGTTATATTAGATTTAATTAGTACTTTTCTATTACAGACCTTAACTATTAGGTAAAACTCTGCATTTAAGAGAATATTTCTGAAGACCTTGATTAGCTAGCCATTGCTGGATTGTTGACGACGTTTGTGGTGGGGACAAATGTTAAGCAACGGCCCGACGCCCTTTGAGATTCTCACACTGACAAATCACACGATCGACTCATACGGCCTACAGCCTTCTTATCAACACCGACTTAGGTCCGCTATAACTTCCCATCATTCCTCTATAGATGCATTTTCTTCTTAGTATTTTTTCTGCTGCTAGACCAACTGTGACTACGACTAGACGAGCCTCATCTTTCGCTTTTTCTTCATACAAGGTTTACTTATCTACAATGACCGCTACAGAAGCAACCAAGCCGAATGGCAATGGAGGCAAACGTGAGGTCAAGATTCTCATGCTTCATGGTGAGTCTCCATGACGTTCATGCAAAGAGATGCATTCTGAATCTCCTTCCGTCATCTTCAGCATACCCTGGACTCACCCGTAATCTCACAAGTCCCTCACTGACATTTATCTCTAGGCTTTACACAATCCGGCGCTCTATTCCGTGCCAAGACCCGTGCTTTGGAGAAGACACTCGTCAAATTACTCAACCCTATCTCACTTCTCCCTGTCTTCCTCTATGCCACTGGTCCCAACCGACTAAGCCCAGAAGACATCCCCGGTTATCAACCCCCTGAGGAGCCTCAGCCCGAGGACTACCAGCCCGATACCTGGGCATGGTTCCGCAAAGATGAAGCCACAGGCAACTATCGACTGTTAGACGAGGGCATGGCTGCCGTTGGACAAGCCATTCGGGAGGCAGAGGGAATTGATGCAGTGTGCGGTTTCAGCCAGGGCGGTGCCATGGCCGCTCTGGTAGCAGCTGCTCTTGAGCCCGAACGCACTCTGCCTGAAGGAAAGGAGGGAGATTGGGCAAGAGGTCTCAGAGAGGCGAACTCTGGAAGGGCTCTCAAGTTTGTTGTTTCGTACTCCGGATTCTGGGCCACTCCCGACTCGCTTCAGTTCTGTTATGAGCCCAAGATCAAGACTCCTTCATTACACTTCCTGGGTAGTCTTGACACAGTGGTTGACGAGAGTCGAAGCCGGGCTCTCACAGATCGTTGTCAAGACCCTCTTGTACTTGTTCACCCAGGAGGTCACCACGTACCCGTGTCCAAACAGTGGGCAGCGCCTCTGGCTGGCTTTATCAAGGAGCATGGTCAGAACAATGAGCCCAAAGCAGAGTTGTGATTGAGGAATTTTGTCGAGGAATTGTTTTTGTTACGACTTTCTCGTTGAGTATTAGAAAAACACATATAGACTAAGAAGCATACGAATAGATAGACCGGTGAAATACACCAAGTGCCATGTCATACATCCTCATCCAGAGGACTATCTAACCTGTATAATTACAGACCACCTGAACCGTCATGAAATATGAATCGCTCTATCCTGTACTCCATAGTCTTATTTAGCAGGTTGGATTCGTGCCATCATCTCCTCCTTGGTGATGAGGTGGTCAATTCTCTCGAGTAGTCCCAGGAGACTCTTCATGTTGTGACTCCACTCGTTGAGGACATCGTCAGCATCTCTAGGCTTTGCGAAGCTCACAATTCGTGCGGGTCGATCAATTTTGGCATAGACAGTCTTGGAAGTTACAAGTTCGCTGATGTACTTCTCTGTCTCGTCCTCGGCAAGATCAAGTAGCTGAGTCAGGCGGCTCATCTGGATGCGAGTATAGTACTTGGCAATAACTCGAACGTTGTGCTCAATTACTCGCTTTCGCAGATCCCGCCATCGCTGATGAGCCTTGTCGTCCGAAGATTGACCTAGCTGTGCGTCAAAGACATCGGTACTGCAGAGGTGAGGGCCGAATCTCTTAGAGATCTCCGGCCACCGCATCAACTCATGAACAGTAAAGAGTCGCAGAAGTTCTGCTTCGGCTGGAACTTCGGAGTTGCGTGTGTCTTTGTGGATTCGGTGGAGAAGATCGTGCTGTTCGTTGTCATAGGGAGCTAGGATGACAAAGTAGATAATGCGTTGCAGGACCTGAGGTTGAAAGATTAGCAAAGCAGATTGGTGCGTGAAAGGCAGTAAACGTACAGGTCGAAGCTTGGCTGGGTCTTCCTCGACTGCTTCTGTGTCCAGAACCTGCCGATAATGCTTGCACACATCCAGGTACTTCTCCTCGTGCTTGGCAAGGATGATCTGCTGCTCGTAGTAACGCAGCTTCAGATCAGTTGTGTCGTCCTGCTTCTCCTCGGGAACCTCCTCGCCGCGGGCCTTCTTCTTTTCACGCTCCTTTTGCTCCTTCTCAAGCTGCTCGGCTGTCTTTTTAGGCTTGCGAGAAAGATAGCGGGTGCTGATTTTGCGACCTAGAATAGCAGCCTGTGTCCAGTCTCCGCTCTCAATGCACAGCTCAACTTGCGCCAGAATGAACTCGGTCTTTTCCCGTCGATCCATTGAGCCAAAGGTCTCGACTTGCAGCTCGCAAAGAATCTCGGTGGCGGATTTTAGATCACCCTGCTTCTTCTTAATGTCGGAAAGGATCTTGGTAACACGGGCTCGTTCGACTTCGACGAAGATCTTTCCCTCAGTTACTGTTCGCAGGGTCTCGATTACGGAGAGCTTGGTCTTGAGGTCGGGGGTGTCGTCGAGGAAGCCCATGACGGTCTGGACCATCTTGGTGATGGCTTGCTTGAGCTGACTGTGCTTCTTGGACAAGACCAAGGTCTGGTCGTTCAACAAGCTCCAGTCGCCTGCATTTTTGCATAGTGTGACGATTGCGATCAGGACTCGTGATGTGGACGCAAGATCGGAGGCCTAGCACTGGATTAGCGGCGAAGGGGCGTGAGCAGACGTGTACCAATGCGTACTTGTCGGGTTTGCTTCTCGAGCGCAGCAAGCTTCTCAATGGCGCCTTGGAGGTTACCGGACTAAACAGAGCGTCAGACAAAGCTCAATTTCGGCAGCTAAAAGCTCAAAAACCTACCGCAGCCAGCTTCTCAGCTTCGGGAAGCTGCTTGTCAGCCTCCTTCGAGAAGTCCTTCTCGGGCTTTAGAACTCCGTCAGACATGGTAGCGGTGATCGCGATGTAGTCCCCTCAAGATCTTTAATTATCGGCAAAAGTTGGAATTGGAGGGTTCGAGTTCAGGGATTGTTGGTGTGTAATGTTGTTGTGATGAGTTCAAGGTCGTGGGGGCGTGTTTGGTTTATTCCAAGCTGGTCGTTTCAGTGACGAGGCTCACGCAAGAGGCTCCTGCCTGCCTGTCTCTAGGTCCCCACCAAGCGAAGCAGGGTCGGGCCTGGAATTTAGTGGGACCGATTCCGGATCTTCCGTCATCCAATTTCTAGGGCACGTGACGGTCACCAACATCACCTCAACTAAAGCCATGCTGAGCTCAAAGTTCAAACACAGAATCGCGACTCAGTCAAGCTCATTTCATGAGTTCTGGAAGTACTCTAAAAGGGCTTCTTGTTAGAAACTCTGCAGATTCTTTAGAAATACGACCCTAAACTTGGACGATTTAGGACATGTTCATTCTTCACTTAAGCGATAGACTACCTAATTGAAGCTTGCATGTACTCTGTGTTTGCAGCTAATCAAAGGAATACAAAGACAAATTTACAACAAGGAAAATAGCGTGGTACTTAGGACGGTACGGTATTAGCAATCACTGTAGGTTTAGGTTCAGAGACACCCGCTGAGACTATGATGATCACGTACACCTGACAGTATTTACTCAAACCACAGAATATCAATATCATGTCCATATATTCGGCGTTCAACACAGTTTTTCAGCTTTGAGGTTGGCAAAATGCCATAATCAGTTGAAGTTCATGTAAGACATTCATGAGAAAGGAGCCATAGCAATAGAAATATAGTTAGGGTATACAGAACTGCTTCAAGACTCCGAAAAACACGTAAATAGACTCAACGGGCGTTCCATTGCGGAATCATATGAAATGGCCAAACCTATGAGTCACTCGTCTTGCCCGATCGGCCTGCAGGATGATATCTGCTGGTACAGGCAGTGGATATTGCTTCATCATGTGCGGTCTCCTGATGCGGCAAGTCTCTTTAGAAAACTTCCGACAGGATGATACAGAGGCTCATGTAAATGCAAAATCGCGCCCGCGAAGTCCCTCTACTTTACTATAAAACCACAGGTATCCCGGTATTCTCATAATTCTCATAACAGTGATGAAGATAATTAAAGCCATAGACGCCATTGGCTAGGTATTAAAGATTAAAGAGGACCGAATGGCACTTATCGAGAAATTAATTTGGCATATCCAGAACCTCCTGTACAAGGGGTGATTTCAAACTTCTCCGTCTGGGAGGTATGTATATCTTGATTCGGTATGTAAAAAAAACATAAGTAAGCATTGTCTAGCAGGCATTGTAGGTATTACGTCTGAAATTGCTTTCGCGACTAAGATAGAACTGCTGACTGGAATATTCAAAGAGATTGATGATAGTCCCTTTGATTAGTGTTATTCAGAAATTCAAGTTCTTGGTTGAAAATATAGACGGGCTCGATACCTGAATATTGAAGCTTTACGCGGTTCCGTATGGGGATTAAAAAATGGCAGGAGAGGGTGTCAGACGCAGGTATGGATAGTCCAAGCATCGTTGTTATCATTAAAGCATGCCTTGACTCTTGCAAAAACAAACGAAGTCTAAATACAGGGCCAATAATACTCTCCAGCCTTTTGTCTTGAGCTACCTAAAGACTGTACTTTTCGTTTCTAGCCAGATTTCGTATTGAATATAATAGCAGGTCTAAGAATCTAATAGAAGATATAAGAATATAAGAGGGATAGGATAGGCTCAAGACTCAATTTTTAGACGCTTGGTTTCTGTCTCAAGATCTGGTTGTGGATCAATATAAATTTAAAGCCGAAAGCTCAGAGCGAAGTTGTGATAATTCTTCATCAAGAGGATATCATCCATACATAGAATAATACTCTCCCATTTAGTCTGAGCTATTAGGCCCAACGAGATAGTTAAAGAACATTCATCGAAAAGAATACAAACCAATACTGAACTGACTTGGTATGATAGAGGTTGGATTGGATTTATAGTCGGAGGAAGCTCGGGACAGTAGTTGAAGACGATTGGTCCGTGCGCCATCGTCATTGTTTATCAACTTTCGCGCTCCGCAACATCAAGTGTGGTCAAAACAATCCAAAGTCGCTTATGGTACCCGGCCCATGACTAACCCAAGGACAAACACCCAGGATTTATGGCAACCAGCGACTCGACAAGCCATTGAAAACAGGGCTGTACTGTAACACATATTCGTATCAACAGCCAACCCCACGAGTAACCACCAGAAACCCCCACAGTAGTCATCATGGCCGCCAGCAACCTCTCGACATACTCTGATTGCGTCTCCTCTCTCTGCACATCCCTCAAGTTTCTCGAATCATCCGTCGAGACTCTTGATAATGGCGTGTCCGATTTCCCCCGTCTAGTCAACGTCCTCAAGAGCGTCCGTGTAAGTCTCCCCCACTCACGTTGCGCTGCTTCTACTTACACCTCGCAGCACTACGAACTCATCCCACAACCCACTCTCGCCGCAGCTGAAGCCTCATTACGCGACGAAATCGGACCATATATCGCTCTTCTTCTCGCCCGCGCAGACTCCCAGATCGAGCGTCAGGAGCGTCGCATCGAAACACTCAAAGCCCGCGCAGAGCTTCAGCAGGGTCGTTTATCCCGCCCAGATGATGATTACGACGAATACGGTGGAAAGTCTAAGAAGCAGAGAACTGGGAGTCGTAAGTTGACTGCAGAGGAGAAGCTCCGCGCGCGAGCAGTTCGGCAGCGCAAGGAGGCTCTGCGCTATGGTGTTGAGAGATTGGAGCTGGAGGTGTTGCAGAAGGAAAGGGAGCTCAGGAAGAGATTGGAGGGATGAGAAGTGAAGGGGGCAATGAAACCGCACTGAACGACAAACGGAGAAACAACTAAATCGGGGGCAGCATGAAATATGGTCCTTCGATGCAACGAAACCTCCATTGCGACACATCTTGCCCCGGAGGCTGAGACGTGAAGTCGCACCGATCAATGAGCAAGCCGGGTGGGATCGGCACCGGACATGTGCTGGCTTCTTCAACCTATCGAACCATGCCAATCCTCCTCAGCGACAAATACGGAAACCAGCCGGAGGGTTGTATGCTGAGTTCATCTTGGGAAGTGGTTGCTCTAAATTGAACACGACTCAAGCTCTATAACGGTACGTTGTCTAGTCTCATGTAGGCTAGATTCGGCATGTTGTTGATACCCATCCCCCCCCCCCCCGAAAAAACAACACCGGTCCCCTTGGATAA
>JAAVUA010000292.1:0-22595 GCA_014898875.1 Fusarium miscanthi
GTTATAAGGAGAGGGGGTGTGAGATCTTGACGAGACCCTCCTAGTCCCTTGGTGCTGCTTGTGAGTGAGATGTGAGCTGTAGCGCAGGACTGTCGACCCAAGGCAGCGGAGTTTGCTTCGGCGTTTAGTGACGGATGGTGTTTACCTCCGAGACGAATTGAGGAGTGTCAAAGATGATTCCTTCTGTAAAAAGAGAAGGATGATGGAGGAGAAAGTGGAAGGGGCACTTCTTATGAGAACGCTGAGCTCAGAGTGATTCGAGTGTGTAAGTGCGCGTAGGTGCAATTGTCAATGCTGATATGGGTATGGGGTGATAGGAGTGTCTGGGCACTCAACAGGCGGGGCCAGGGGTACTCTCAATGGGGGACAACCGTATGACTGTAAAAGTGCAGTGCAGTGCAACTCAATTGTTGTAAATCGACATGCGATTGTCGATATGGGCAAGTGAGTAGAGTGCGAAGTGCAAAGGAATGGGGCCTCAACAGAGAATCCCAATGAAGATAGAAGACTCCGAGAAACAGTAATAGGGCCGTGAGTTGTTCGATCTGTGGGACGGGCACCGTACCAGACCGTATGACTTTTGAAAGCAATGACTCTCGAGCCAGTCGAGTGGGCAATTAATTTGGCCGCGACCTGACGACTTTTGAGGGTCGGTCGAGAGCTTGATGATGTGGCAGCGAAGCAAAAGCAGCCTATGCCTGCCAGGTTGCCAATGGCTGAAGACGGGGATCACTGGTTGGCCTGGGGCGCAGCGGGCAGAAACAGACAGATTTCAAGGCGAGTTCGCAAGTATGTGAACTGGTCTGAAGAGGTTTGATTGAGGAAAACAGTTGTAGAATGCTCTCTTGAGCAAACAGAGAACATATATATAGACAGGGGCGACGAGAGCTTGTGCGCGTGTGCGCATGCAAAAGGCAAAAACGACGACGTACGTCAGACAACAGAAAGTCAATAGAGGGAGTCAGAGTATGATGATACTTTTATAATAAAAGTACATCTGCCGTCAAGTTGCCACAGAGCAGATGCAGTTCGCTCAATTGTGTGCGCACAGCAATGCTAAGCATTGAGTGAAGAGTTCAAGATGGAGGAAGTAAAAGTAAAGGAAAGAAAGGAGTCGCCTTTGTCTCGGTAACAAACCAGCACTAGCATCAATGGCGGACTCTTTCCCGATCCTTCAGTTGGGTCGCAATGAATCCGAAGTCGAGTTCCTTTTCGCTGGTGAAGGCGTCAGAGCAGGAACCGCTGTGACGACTGTGCGCTTGACAAGTAGTATCGCTGGTTAGGTGGACTTGATTGACCGATTGATTGGTTTGTCAACAAGCAGCTCAGACTCAAAGTCTTTGGGAGAGTGGGCGCGAGTGGGGGGTCAGTGGAACGAGATGTTGATTGATTGATTGATTGATGCTCAGAGACGATTATTAGAGCCCGGTTAAAACGTCGCAGTGTGGGCAACAGAGCGCAAAGGGTCCATTAGCCAGTTACCAGTCATAGATGTGAAGGAGGAGGGAAACAAGAAGGAAAGAAAGGAAAGAAAGCGAATGGCACTGGAAAGGCGCGTGCCATGATTGATATGAATTGGATTGCTACTAACACAATACGCCCAGATGCTCGCAATCAATGGCTGCTACTCACTCACTGTCTCACTCTCACTCACACCTAACACAGTCGGGTGGCGTCCTGTGGAAACGGAGGGTCATGGACGGGAAGGGGGTGCCAGGACAGGGAGTGGAAGATCACTTTGGAGTGTGATTAGCAAAACAAACGTGAATTTTGACGCAGCCACAATCCAATGTGACAATGCAACGATGCAAAACTGGTTAAAGGCACACCCCTATTCATGCATAGCCAGTCTCCTTTGTTTCAATGGCTTCCATCAATGCCTGAAAATGGACGCTTTGTATCGTCCAATGGATATCTCAATTCAGCAGCCTTCTTTCAGCCATCCTCTTCCCCTTGCAACAGCTCGAATGGCTAGAGGTTCATCATTGCTTTTCCCTTTCAAGGCCCCCCGGTGAGCGACTGCCTGCAGGCTGCACTCGCGCGGGTTTTAGCTGCAGCTCACTCAGACTCACCTCAGATGCCAAACATTTGGGATCCATGAATAGAAGTGGATCCGAGCTCAGATAGACTTTGCGAGGGGCATTATTCTGGAAGAATGACCCATTGAGAGAGCCTGAGCGGGTTGAAGATGCTTCAATTCACAAAAACTTTGTCAATTGACCGCCGCTCGTATCAATTGAATCACACAGTTACTTTTCCTCCAATGTCACAGTCCCCAATCACCTATCTTGTATCCGTACTCCGTACCTACCTCTCAACAGTCATGCGTGATCGCGCACAGGTCATCAGGGACCTCTCATTAGCCACGGGAGGGGTGACCTCACTGGAACTTGAATACCGCTAGTGGTGATTGACGGACGGTGACGGGCTGACCCTTCCCAAAATATCCCACCGTCTGGAAACTGAACCACGGGGGGAAGGTGAAGGTGTGAGTGAGCCTTCCTCCTTCCTTTCCTTTCCACAGACTGATGAGTGAGTGCCTTGTCTTTTCTTGTGTTAGTTCGAGTAAGCTCTCAATTACAAACCACTTCTCTTCCCGTCACTCTTCTGCCCTGCTTTGCCCTCTGACTCATGCCATTGTCCAATCCATCGTTACCTAGTCAGTGCAATTGGCGATTCGCCATTTTGACTCGGTCATTTCCCTGACTGACCTCCGATCCGAGAGCTCCAGCCACGAATTGGTCAATGAAGTCAATTCCACCAAGGAATTCTGCAATAGGGTGAGTGGGGAAGAATGAGGTAGGAGATCAGAGAGAATCTCAACTTAATTTGAACGCTGAATAGACAATTTGCTTCAACCAACAGCCCCTACCCAGCCGAGATTCAATAACGGAGCAATATCAAAGAACCATGTCGCGGGTGCGCGAGGCGAGCAACGGGACCAGACGCCAGTTCCCCCAGTTTCGCGGATACGGTAATCAGTCCAGCGTCTCCACAGAACGAGCATCCCATCATTAGCGGTCACCAAGATGCGATCCCACTGTATTTTCTCACCGTATACAAGCGAGACGCTGCGTTCTCGCTCTGCCTGCCTCAGCCCAAACCGCAGTCCCAGTGGATGAGGCTGGCTGGCTGTCTCTTGGCCAAGAAAGCGGTGATGCCAGGAGTTCGTGCGCCATTACAGCCTTGGTATGCAGCATGTAGGTACACATCCCACCTAACCTATTTAGCCATCCATCATGTCCTGGGAGGCGCTGAGTGGCTTGGTCAGAACTGGTAACGTCCACGAGGCCCGGCGCCAAATGTCCCAAACCCAGCTAGTTCCGAGCTTGGTATGGTCCATCTTCCTGTTCCTACAGAAGTCTCCGGGCAGGAGATCTGGCCTGCGTTTGTTTGGCGGCAGATGCGCGTCCCTACATTAACACATGCTCATATCTGGTCGATCATGATGCCATCTGAACTTTGGAAGATCACACGAGGGCCTTTGCGACACCATCACTGATTATCTTCAACTAGGTACGCTAACTCCCACGTTCCTCACCTACCTAGGTAGTAGCCACTACACTGCAATGTACTCATCTGCACTTCTGGTTCTCATCCAAGAGCCAAACTCATTTATCACCCCTCCTTCCTTTCTCTCACATCCCTGGGCAAATGAGGACCGCGACAGTGCCTACATAGCGCCTAGTATCTGAGGGGCGTGTGGTTTCTGCGTGTGACGGTTCATGTCTTGAATCAGCCCTCTCTTGCTCGCTGCCCGACGCCCAATTAGCCAAGAATGTTGAGCGCTGACTCTGGTTCCGCTGGCTGTGACTTGCTTGCTTGGGAGTGCGAGACTAACAGGCTGTTATCTCACCGGTTGTCTTGACCACTCTGCCTCAGCCCGCCCACTGTCTACCATAACAGCTCATGCTCGCGAGCGAGGTGGCATTCTGAGCTGATATGCATACCTCGCAATCTACGGCGACTGCATTCACGTTTGTGGATATTCAAGGATACAACCGGTCAATTCGCGCGCATTCGCGGAGCATCTGTGGTCTTCAACTCTCGTGGCTACCCGCTTGGCACTCTGCATCTCGTCAATCGTTCCCGCATCCGGATTCCCATTTCCAGACCCTTTGTTTCGGCCCTGAAGGGCCCTGAAGATTGCTCGTTGGGGAAACCCAGCGATCAACCCCACCATGCAACAGAGTCGCAACTTTTCTGACCGAGGATTCATTGTCCTTAATAATTGATGTTCGTTCATGATTCAATTAGTGTCTGACCGACGTAGACATCACAGTGCAACAGAGGAACATCAATAAAGTCGGCCATTGAGTTGGCCATCGGTGAGCAGTCATCAACTTCATAATTGGGCATCCAACACAACTCCCTCTTGCGCTGTCATCAAGGACTATTCTATGTAAGTCGTTGGGTGCTAGCCGAGATACCAACTGGCGGCCTCACACCTGTCGTCCTCAAATTACGTGGCTCTCGGCAGATGGCAGTATCAGGCGATAATCGCTCTACCAACAATTGTTCCCCAATTTTACAATTGAGTGCCAGTTCAACTTCATTATTCACACAATTGTGCACATACATATCGCTATGTTGCTTTCTCAGGCTTTGGGCTTCCTTTCCCCCCACACCGAATTGATGTGAGTCACAGGATATGGAGAAACAGGCTTGGTCTCCCGCAGGAGCGGACTAGAGAGACCAAAACGAGACCTGGCACCAAGTCACGTCTGGTCTAGTGTCTTGGCTGATTTGGGGGCGGCCCAGACCAGGGGGGAGTGAATTATCGATAAGGAGTTTGAGGCCCTGGTACGTTTGGGCTTCTGGAAGGATTGCTGATTGGTGAAGTTTAGTGTTCAACGATGGATTGAGTTGTTGAAGGAGATGATGGCACGATGGCATTTGCATCATGGTCAAATATCAACGTCATCATCTCTCGATGACATGAGATGGTTCTCTTTGCTGGACCCGAAAGTAGCATGAGGTTTGTTGGCTAGTCGTGGTAATTCCCAACAATGACACAGGCAGGGTTATGGGCAAAATTATCCAGCAAATTGGTCAGCTTGAGACAGGAGCAGAGTGCTCCGTCGGGTGAGCCGGGCGCTTCATATCATCATTGTCCCAAGACAGCACAATTGCGTGGCCTAATTGACGGAGTCAAGCCTGGCAAACCCCGAACGGAGCTGGACAATTGGTATAGTAAAGCCGAAACGAAACGAAACTGCATTGCCACTTTAAGGTGTAAGCCTGAGGCAAAGCCATCCATGAGGGATTCGCAAAGCAACGAGGGACTCTATGATACGAGGACGCTATGTCTGAGCACAATTCAATTTGGAATTTGATCACATCAGCAACAACGGAGGAAGCCCGAGCCGAGCAACCACGCGAACCATCAATACCGAGGTGGGACATGCGTATCTAGTTTGATGGTCGGCAACCTTGGCTTCATATTGCTGCTATCGGAATAAACGAGATGCACGCGTCCGTTTGCTGCAGTTCTCAATCTGAGACTGGGTGGGAAGGACAATTGATATCCGCTTCCGAATATTTATCGATAGCAAATGGATAATTCCCCAGAATTTGGCAGTGGGTGTTACAGATGAACTAACCAGGTTCCCCACCATTGGCCTTGGATCGTCAACCGGCGTCCTCTGGCAGGTGAGCAAGTGGTGGGAGCACATGACAAGTCATGGTGGGATTGGCTTATCAGTTCTTCTGATAACGAAACGCTGGTTTATCACTGATTCAACTGTGTAGGGTCCAAATGCAAGACATGCGTTGCAACAAGCAAGGAAGTTGTTGAGATTTGCAATGGCTGATGGCATCTGCCCTCCATTTCTGCTCGTAAAGGCTGGTAGTAGAGTCGGGACGACGGCCTACCGCGCTTCCAATCTCTGATGGCATGGATGGTTGTGAAACGGCCCGCTCGGCGCGTGTATCCTCCGTCCCATCCATTCCGTCTTCTTAATCGGTGGTGGCTGATCAGCATCCGTCGTAGTGGTGGGCGCCCTCACCCGGAAGGCTTACCTATGAGGGCTGCTCTTGGATGTGAGAGGACCATAGACTCAAGGAAGGGTGCGTCTGAGTCCGGAGGCTGGAGTCAAGAGGCTCACGAGGCATGTCCCGTGAACCGTCACCCGTCCCATATCGCCTGCTACCACACTACCATATATCAGTTGACCGCTTTGGTCTGAGACAATACAGTGGGCGGTTCTGTACGTGAGTTTGAGACGTGGGAGTCTGAGCGCATGGATCGGGCAGAAGCAATTCTAGCACCCAGATCACATCGCAGGATCGGAGAAATGAAACGGCGTACTCCGTAGTCTATCACAACATCCTGGGCCAACTCGGAAAGTTAATGAAGGGTTCAGGGTGCTGCGCGCGCCGGCAAGTCATCAGCACTGTCTCAGTGTCTAACTGTCTATCAACTCCACATACGAGGCTAATGCTGGTGACCGACGGAACATAGTTGGAGGCGCCAAGGACATTGGCCTGTGCGACGGTGAAGACTAATATCATCCTTTGGCTGCAAGGGCGGTCAACATTGAGGCATCTTTTACCCATCTCCCTTCTCAAGTGAAAGAGAAGGGATAGCAACGGATGCGTCAAACCAAGGAAATCGGCGAGTCGTGCAGTTGAAGCTCACGACATTTGGATCCAACGCGATCTAGACCACCTCAAACATCCATCAGATGCTGGGCAAAAGACGTCATTCAAATGCTCGTCACAGGGACCAGTCTTTGACGGGCGTGTCAGTGGAGGGACCCTTCCACTCTAGTGCTGGCTTCGAGTGAACTGTTGGTTCGCTTCCATGGTTCTTTGGTGCCCAGCGCGACCCCGCGATAGAGGGGTCAAGTCAAATTGACTCAACTTCTTCTAATCAGCAATTGAGATATTATGCCTCACTTATCGACTTTCTTGAAATGGTTGCCATGGCTGGAGTGTCTATATCACAAGATTGTGCTCACAATTGTTTATTCAGGCGCCTACAGCGTCAACACCAAACAGATAGTATCAAGTGTCTTGTCTTGTTTTGCTCTCCGATTTGACTGACACCCACGCGACGGCATACCATGCCTCGGCTTCGGGCCTCCACCTCTTGGCTTGCTTAAGATGGGTTGAATCGAGCAATGGAACTTTGCAGCGTTATTTTCTTTTTCCCTTCGGCATTTGTAACGCAAAGAAACGGTGAGAGATGTTGATCCACCGTCTTAGTTTTAGACGCCAACCGCAGTCCGTCTGCTTACACCGTCCCCGTCCGTTGTGCCCCTCGAATTCGGCCCTCCGTTTCCCTTCCCTTCTTTGTACAACGCGCCGTCTCTGGGTTCGGCCAATCTCAGGCGGCGGTTGATATATTGCCCGCGTTGTTGAGCGGCTAAGGCAGATTCGGGCCGCGTGCACGGGTGGTTTCGTCAAATTCAATTCGATTCACTTCAGCTCTTCCTCGAATCTGAGTAATTCGGCGGTCAAAAACAAGGTTTCTAATGGCTCCCTACTCAGGTAACACTGCACTCGAGATACTGATCACTTGATGATTGCATCTGTTGACTTCAATGGCATTGAGCAACTACGCTGCTCCGCATATCAAAGTCCATGATAATCACACTCCCTCCCTTTACTCGACTTCTCCGCCTGGAAAGAAGAATCCCCACTATGATCCATAGCCACAAGACAACTCAACTCCATAACGGACGGCCCCACTGAGGTACCTCAAATCCCTCCCCGTCGTCTGGGTCTGGTTCCTAGACTTGACTAGACACAGCAAAGACCCCCTCTATCTTTGCCATGTGAAAGTCGAACCCCTCGCGTCTGGTGGGGGCATCACTTTACGCGGTTACGAACAGCGGCAACGTGCAGTTTCTACGAATATCGTACGGACGTTTTGATGCTACCCAATGGGGCCGAGCATTCGCCTCTGCCCATCTGTCGTCCGTCTTCTATTTCTCACTTCTGAGTATCGAGAGCAAATGTACGGTGAAGATGCGGGCAGCTAGTGTGGCGTACACTGACTCTGGAGTAAGGACTTAGGACTGGAAGAGAAAGGAAGAGGCTGCCAAGGTAAACAGTAGCACTGCATTTGAGGCGTTATCCTGTCAATTCGAGCGGGATGCAATTGGCGCAGCTGATACGCTGGCAGAAGCAACACCCTTGATCAGTCTGGCAACTCAGCGTGTCAGCTTCTGCTTGGGCGCAGCGAACCAATGGTCCTGTGTAACGCATCTACCGTTTGGAATGGCAAGATGCAATTGATAGCTACCGGTACTGTCTACTCCGTCCGTAGGCCTCTCGCCTCTTCCATTGTTTCCTCTGATGCGCTGTCAGTACGACCTTGGTTGTGTTTCATGCCGTGGAGCCACATAATGCATAACATGACATGCAACACCAATTTAGCTGGGGCTTCTCCCAGTAAACTTCCGGCGTTTTATTGACTCAACTCAATGGACATCGTTTCAGAAACGAGGGGCCTTTGAAGATCTCCCCTTTCAAGGGACAATTTCTATTTGCGGCGCTGGGATAATCGCTACTCTAAGCTTTTTGACAAGTCATCGCAGCTGGCCTCAGGTTAAGATGCTACGCCGGAGAGAGTTTGGCTTCTTACAGCCACCCCCTGACGGACAAGATGCGGATGCGGCTTTTGTACGACCTTGGTTTTGGAGTTGCCTTGTTTTTGTTTTTTTTTAATTGGCTTTTCATGCCGTTCGATAAACTCCAACTAACAAAGGGACGTGCCTGGCGCTGCTTCAGCCTTGAGGCGTCGTGCTAACCAGTCGCCACAAAGGACCATCTGTCGGCGGGAATGCCGCTCAGAGTTTAATCGTAACGCCGGAGCAATAGGCTACCAATTGTCGCCATTGCCATCTCAGGGCCAATCGATATATTTCGTGCCCTTGCTCGTATCGAGGTGCCTGCCAAGTTTGTATTTGCTTTTGCGTCAGCCAGGCTTGCTAGGACTTTTCAGCCGTGCTGCCTTGACCCAGGTGCCTCAACTGAAGACGATTGGTTTGTGGTGGTGGCTTCCAGGACGATCAGAGAGGCTCTTCCCACGCTCGCGAATGGTGTGAGTTCCAGAGCGCCGCGATCCTCAGCATGCCACGGGTGGCCGGAATTTCTCCCCTGGAGCGTGGCGTGAACTGGAGGCGGCGGCGATTGCCATTGCCGGCAAAGTCGCGACACAGTCTCCTGTTGCGCGTGCCCCAATGTGGTCATGTCGATGCTTCTTCTGGCACGTCTGATATGACGGCGTGAGGCAATTGGAATCATGTAAAGTCGTAGACCATCAGGCTCTCGCGGCCGTCTCGCGCCTCTTTGAGCACGATGACCATCTCATCATCGAAGCCAACCCAGTTCCTGCGGTCTTCCCACTCAGCCCTTGACGCCGGTGTAGGGCTGCCTGCGTCATCGGTTGGCTGCCTGCTCGTAGGTCGTACTTCGATGCTGCTGCCTCCGCCACGGCCCTCTAGCTCCCACACGCGGATCTCGTCTCCTCGCGTGCTAATGCTCACGGCCTTACCCCGCGGTGTGATCTCCGCATCTGAGATGCCTGATGTGTGGCCCCAGAGGCGGATACCCAGGGATAGTGATAGGGATATCGCGGTCGAGGTGCAAAGGTATAGGGCGAGAGTGTTGTCGGGTAGTGTGGCGAGAAGATATGGGTGGCTGTAGCAAAGGGTCGTAAGCTCCGATCGTGACTCATTGGTTAGAGGAGAGTCAGCGCCGCCAGAGGCTG
Source organism: Fusarium miscanthi (assembly GCA_014898875.1). Classification (NCBI taxonomy): domain Eukaryota; kingdom Fungi; phylum Ascomycota; class Sordariomycetes; order Hypocreales; family Nectriaceae; genus Fusarium; species Fusarium miscanthi. The sequence goes on from JAAVUA010000292.1 coordinate 9,722, forward strand.
TGATGGGGAGCGTCGATGCGAGGCGGGAGGATAGTGTGTCGACGCCGGAGCCATCGGCTGACGGTGTTATCAGCAAGTCCTGAATGCCAATACACCAGCCGTCTCGGACGGAGAAGGTGTAGGCGATGGAGGCGCTCACAGAGGACGACATGCGCCGTATCGATAGAGCGAGTGGTAAGTGGGTGGTGTGCGACTTGAGCGATGTGAGGAGATATGGAGGCGGCAGGATCGCGCTCGGTGGCTTCTCTGTCGCTTTCGATGGCGGTTCGTCACTGACACTATTCGCAGTGTCGTCCGAGCCTTTGTCATCTGGGCGGTTGAATGTGTATAGCGATATTAAGCCCGCTGTCGTCGCTGTTAGGACATAAGGATATCCACAAGCGACAGCGACAAGTTCCCCGTTGGAGCTCTTCTCATGCCGATATTTCCGCAATAGTTCTTGTCGCTCGAGGTTCAACCGCCAAAGTCCGAAACCGCCATCTGCGAATCCCACCACGATATCCACCACTGTTCTGGAACCACTTTCGTCGACCGCGAGTGATGTCGGCGCATTGTCGCCGCTTTCGTTTGCCTCGTGTAAGTCGAGCTGCGCAATTGGTCGTCGTGTTCGAAGATCCCATGCGCGCAGTCCAGATTCCGAATCGGCCGTTATTGCAATGCCCTCCACGACCTTGACCAACGTCCTCTTCTGTCCTCCATTCTCATCTGGCGCATCTCGCACGCTGACCTCCTCTACGGCGCATTTTCCTCTGGCCCAGTTGTGACGTAGCTTATACTGTCTCTTCCAGTCGACACTCTCGGTCTTACTGCTCTCCCTCAGAACCTCATCCTCCGGCGCTCTTCCTCTCCGTCCATCTGCCCATACAGCTCGTCGCGAGGAATACTGTAGCTTCGTACCACCAGCTCCACCGAGTCTAAATCCAGGTATACGTAAAGCGCGCGGGAGGACAAAGCGCTCGTAGTAATGTTCGCGCCAGAGATGAGGATCCGACGCAAGGCGGTAAAGACGTTGTGAAGTGGGGGAGATGTCCAGCAATTCCGACGACGAGAGGAAGGACAATATTCGCAGTAGAAGCTCGGAGGATATCGTGGTGAGAATATCGCGAGAAGGTGGTTTATATGCCGCGTTTGCGAAACGTAAACGTTTTGAAGGCCGAGGTTGAGATACTTCTTGTGGTTCGGAGGGTTCTTCGGTCGGAGGGAGCTTACGTTTCGGCATTTTGTGCGGATGCTGTGCGCTGCGCAGGGCGAGCCTGCGACCAGCTATATAGAGCCGAGAGGAGAATAAAATAGGGGGCTAGAGAGGCGTTGATGAAGCTCTGAGGTTGGTAGGATAAAGAAATAAAATGTCAGTGGCGATCAACGGTCGGTGTTTGACCGGAGCTTGTGGTGGTGAGCCTACCCTATACAACTTGGTGGTCAAGGAAGTTCGGAGTTTTGGCACCAAATTGCTTCACTTATCGAGAAATCATTGCGATACGGATGCATTAGTGGTTTATACGATGTTGTTCATGATGATTAAGATACGCAGCTAAGTAGGTACTTTGTGGTTCACAAGCAAAAGCCATCGCAAAGTGGTGGAGCATCCCTTCTTGTGAAAAGCACCAACGTCATGTCGTGCATACTAACATCCCAGTAGACTATCATATTGGCTCAGTTTCCTGATGCATTCGTGAGTATCTACTTCATTCTCCAACGTATAGACGTAGGGTATTTCCATAATGCGCGCAAAGAGAGGAGTTCAACATCTCCCATGTAAACGAACCCAAACTCCAATGATGCTAGATCAATCATGCCCTCACAACCCCACCGCTGCGAAGATATCATCATACACCTTTCCAATCCAGCCTTCCATCAGACCTCCCCTCGCGACAACTCCTAGTCCTCCAACTGCCCAAAGAGCAGCAAAAGCCACTGATGCTCCGTGGAGAGCGACCCATCTCCTTCTCCTTTGCTTCCTGGCTCTCTTCTCTGCGGGTGCGGTACTTGTCCCCCAGATGTATTTCGTCGTAGGCGATAGACCAAACCACTTGGCCTGACCCCAGATCATATGTCCGCAACCAGCAGCAAGAAGACCAACGTATGAAACCCAAGTAGTAATAGGATGTCGAGCAAAAGCATGTGCGACGTAGGCGAGACCGATATTGGAGCTGTCGCCCTCAACTTGTAAGGGCAGAACACGGTTGACAAAGACATGAGCGGCGAAGAAGACGGAAAAAGCATAACCGGACATCGAGATGTAGCTCAATGCTGGCCATGGCGAAGAAGCGCGTCTTTGATCCTCGAGTTCCGTCCTTGACCGATGGAGAGCGTACATTCCCGGGGTCGCAGCACCGTAGCGTTTCATGTTCTGTGATCTCCGCAATAGTCGAAGAGCAATTCCTGATCCAATATGGGCAATAACAGGGAGGGCGACGAGGATTGGTTCCGTAAGGGAGGTCTGATAAATTTCACGAGTCATGAGGAGGTACGTCTCGGAGCCAGGGACAGAGCGAGTAACAGCGGGAATGAGGGATACGTTGGCGAGATGGAGGGAGGTGAACAGTCCCATTGCGTAGCTCGAGAACTTCTGGATTCGCATGACTGATGAATGGTGAGTATGCTGTGCCGTTCAAGCACGTGAAGGCATTAGACACTCACGATAGAAGATTGGGCCTGGACCTGTAGCTCCATTTGTGAGGTTTGTGCTTGCGCTCAGCCCGGGAGCACCGGTCGAAGGAGCCTTGATAGATGCTGAGCTCCTCTCCATATCATCGGCGTCAACCATCTCATATCCATCATCACTTCCTCTCGGCGGTGACCCGAGGTCCCGGCGGTCAATAGACGGGTCTGCTGGAGGAGAATCGATCGGGGAAGGGTCAAGCTGCTGTAGAGACAAGAAGCTTGCCTGTGAGGCTCGGCGATCCGGGGATTGGTCGAAATCCATAATGTTACCACGCCCAGCGCGTTTAAATCTGTGTGAATAGAAAACAAACAAAGGAGAAGAAATGATATCTGGCGGGGATAGGAAACAAGAGATGACAGCGCGGGCTCGTGACAGGGAAGGGACTGGAAGTTTTTCCAGTTGGGATTAGCGCCTCAACGTGCTGGATTAACGGGGGAAGCTTTCAAGACTCTGGGGCAGGTGGTTCTGGAAGCCCCCTGTTGAAGACCCCCTGGAGAAAATGACGTTGAGGTTCTGGGAGCCCGGTCAGCAAGACATGCCACGTTTTGATTGGTGGCGGGTCGAGGTCCTAGGCTCTAGCCCAGCTGAGTTAGTGCCCGCACTCTTATCTGGATCGTGGTCACTGCTCAAACTTCCTTCATCAAACATCAGCAGCTCACAATCGTCACGACTTTTTCATCAAAGCAACCCTGACAAAGGCCAACTTCATAATTCTACATACGATTATACAGGATCGAAATGCCTCCAGTAAGATCAGAATGCTCTGGTGCTCATTCTTTGACTAACGCGTCACCAGCGACACCTAACTCTCCCCTCGGCGCAGACTGCTTCGGCACGTGAAGCTCAAAAGTCCTTCTACTGCCAGCTCTGCTCCAAGGGCTACTCACGCATGAATGACTATGAAGCTCATCTCAGTAGCTATGATCACAGTCACAAGCAGCGCCTCAAAGACATGAAGGCCATGGTTCGTGACCCCACCGCTGGCTCTCGTGCGCGCAAGGCCGAGGCCAAAGCCGACGGTCTCATCAGCATCAAGCTCCCTGGCCAAGAGACTTCCACAGGCGGAGGAGGTTTCAAGAAAGGCGGCTTCAAGAAGAGTGGTTTCAAGAGTGCATTCACCAAAGTAGAGAGCGGCGGATCGGCAGCAACGACAACTGAGAAGCCCAAGCCGGCCAGTACACTTGAGCCTGCACCAGTCAATCCTGGTCTCCAGAAGAACTTGTCACCAGAAAGCGACACTGAAGACGAGGGCTATGAAGTCTATGATCCTCGCTTTCCCACTGATTGAGCTGCATCGCACTCATATCAAGTTACGAACATCAAACGAAAATTCTATTTGCGAGTGTCTATCCGGGTCCTTTCTATCATTCTATTCTACATGGGTGGCCATTGTACACCTCCGATCTGCGATATATCTTGTTCCAACAATCCCAGCAAATTTCGACTTCCAGACATCCAGTCTGCCATTTGGTTGACTTGGGTGTTCTCACCAAACTCTGCATTTGGATCACCTGCATTGCCCATGGTCGAGTCCATAACAGGCATGAGTCCGAGCTGGCTCAAATACACGTCGAACTCGTCACCGATGGGCACCATTGCCTGATCTTCCACTTGTTGAGACTTGGCTTCGACATACAGGGCCGCGACGTTGCTCATGATACTGCATAGTCGCGACAGTTTTTGCATGGTCTCTGACGCATCGCTGGTCTCTTCAATGGACGCACTGAACTGCTTCAACAGATGGAGATCTTCTTGTGATGATGTCTCGATGACATATCCGAACAGAACAAAGAAGGGGGCAAACGGAGTCAGCACCAGGTTCCTAAAACCTTGTTAGATTTACTCAAAATCCAAGGAATTGCAACGATCAACCTACCAATGGACATATATGGCCCTCGCGTGGGGGTCTTTCCGCACCAACTCCATGCATGCGAAATGTGCGCGAAAAGCCTTTCGTGCAGTGTCTATACAGTCTTGACAGAACCTAGTGGGTGATCCTTCAGGAGCTGGAACTGCTCTGTAAATGAGAGTCATGGTTGACAGCAACTGCACTTCGTCTCCCTTCAGGTGGACATCGACGAGAGGGGAAGCTCCGATTTTCTCAAGTGACGAGATAGCCATTTCTCGGCTCTGGTACGAGTCCGCCTCGACACGACGGCACTCAGCTGCCAGCAGACGTGCTCGTTCAGCGAGGACAGCTGGTGATTGGCTTAATGCTGCCGGACAAAACCTGGCTTTATTAGCTGCGAGGACTTGGGAACATGGATGCAGATAATAACACTTACAGTTGCTCATACACCTGACCTTGAAGCGTTGCAGCGTTAAGCCACGTACCCGCAACAGCTTTGGTTTCAAGACTCAAGATGCCATCGAAGCCAAAGGTACGTGGAATGGTGATTTCCCAATCCTGGATGGCCGGGGCACGGCCAAGTCGAAGTGCCAGTGCTCTGTCCGTGGTATACGTGTACCAGAAAAGGATTGCCTTGATGTCAGCTTCCTCGGGGTTACGTGTCGAGAGATCCCTGCGATGGAAACCAGCAGTCTGGCAAATTTGGGCCGCGGCACAGTTGAGATGCCATGCCACGGAGGGTCTGCAGACGTCGATGGTGTATAATGTCTAATGCCTTTGTTAGTGCCCAGCACTTGTTACACCAAACTGACTTGTGCTTACACCCATGAGGAGAGCCTGGACTGTTTCTATCTTGGTCGACATGAAGAGAGACATGTTTGCCAGCGCTGTCTCGAGGTTGACGCGACTTGTGTAAAGGTGTGATGCAAACTCATCCTTCAGAGGCTTGTTGTCAATGGTCAAGTGGTGCTGTTCAAGAAACAAGTAATAGAGGCCAACGTTGACAATGATGAAGGTGGAATCACTAAAGTCGTCTGTGGGAAAGTAGACCATTCGACAAAGGTTGGAGAAGTCACTTATTCCAATGAAGTAGCAGACAAACGTGAAGAGACCTGGCGGAGAAGCTAGACAAAAGTCAGCGAATGGTCGCACAGCTGATGTTGCCACTGCTACCTCTAGCTCTCTTGAGCAAGTTCACGACAATATCCATAGGAGGCATTGGCAGTTGACCCAAGCCTCCCTTGGGGATGGGCTGCTGGAGTGGAAAACGGGGACCATGGCTGATGGACTGCCTACTCTGAAGCTCGGCCAACTGTCTCAAGTTTGCGAGAGCTTCCCACATCTTGGGACTGACATCGTTTAACGAGGTGCGCTCGACGGCATGCTCGAGGAGGTCGCTAGCAAACGTGGTTTGCTGGGCAATGACCGAGTCACCACCCAGAACAGACTCGTCATCGGAACTGTCAAAAGCCGCTGTAGATACAGAGGCTGGGTCGAGTCCCGGGAAGGCTGCAGGGGTGACAGGAAATTGAATGTTACTACCTGGAGTGGAGACGGGACGTTGGGAGAGATCCCGGAGGAGGCTTTCTATGTTGCCCAAGCGGACCTCAATCTGGTCGATCTTTCGTTCACTACGAGGCACGCATGCCAGCGGTTAGTGGATGGACTGCCTTATCTGGTTGGCGAACGGCTATCGGCGAAGCTGCATGGAGGGGACAAAGCGCAACCATGTGCAGATGCTGCGTCTGGGGTAAAAGATGGTATGGGGTCACGAACTATTGGGACGAGATGAGGACTCGCTGCCGGGGCTCTTTGGGTCTCTGGCCAACGCCTGTGGATGTACAGGAACGCTTGGCAGTGCGACAATTAGAGCATGGCCAGTCTTTATCGCATCGGATCTGTGTCATGCAGGTGTTATTGATGCCATCTATGTTGGACAGCCTTTGTTCACAGAAACGTGCTGACTATGGCGTGTTTCTGAAGGCATTCATGGGTGATGCTCACCTTTCTGGTACGACACTGATCACACTGTGTTCACAAGAGTTCTTGTCAGCCCTGACATGCAAAGGGACTGTTGCACAAAGTTGAAGGGTGAAACTCGCAGCGGGCCGATGCAGCTAACAACAAGGCTGTACTGGCACGGCACACCATTTTCGCGATTGATCGTTTTGGGGTTGCCGTGTAAGCGATTCGCATGCAGGCCGGGGAGTCCATATTCTGAATAATGCCAACACTGGAATTGGCTAGCAAATGGGAAATCTGGCACTTACCGCTCTCCGAGTAGAGTCATCGGAAGCCGCGGGTCCGTTATTTGCGTGCCCGGGATCCATATCGAGTTCTTGATAGTAGAGATATGCGATGCGGCAACCTTCTTTGGGGTATTCAATTACAGCCAAGGAATTGAGGCTGCAGCAGTAAGCTGAAGATCAATAAAGTAATAAGTTTTTTACTCTGGCAATCGGTGAAAGCGATTAGGCTCTCAGATAAGATGACGACGTATTCCGGTAGGTATCGCGGATGTGATGGGTGAAGGAGATGAAGCGGGAGCCGCGGGGACCGATTGATGGTAGTTGAGGGCGTTGGACTGTGGCTTGCGCAGTTGGAGTAGCATGTGGCGTTCCCGGATCTGGTCAGCGTCGAGTGTGGCGGTCCCTTAATAACTTATCGCTAGCACTTGAATGAACAGGGAATAGAATTGACAAGGTAAAGATATGGTACAGTAGCATTGGTGCTCTCTTTAGTCTTTGGTAGCTCAATCAACGTTTAAACTACTTGTGACAGAGTTTCATGTAGGACGAGGTTACAGTCTGTACTCTATAGGTCTTTAAGCGAGGAATACGAAATCTAGAAGAGGACTCCCGGCTTGTCAAGAATAAGCCAGCGGCTCAATAATTACCCCGGGTAATGAGCCATTCTGGGACACCTTCCAAAACTAGGTCTAACATGTCAAGCCCCGTCGATCTTGTGGCTGTATAAGCTGATTGGCTAGTCCGTAATCACCCCGGGGTTTGCGGGTTGCGTCTAGACGTCAACGCCAAGAGCGAGCATCATTCTTTAAAACGACCTCGATCTGCAGTTTATTTTGAGTTCAACAAACTGCAGATCTCGGTCAATATGACTGAAAATCAAGAGAAAGAAACACCCACTGGCGGTTCACAGTCAGGTTCTGCTGTATCGAACAACCAAGATATGGCGGTTACTATTGAACACAACGGAGACGATAACGGTGACACAAAGGAAGACAAGAAGGATACGAGCTTCAAGTACTACCTGGTAAGTATCAAAGTTGCGAAAACTGTGAGGGCGTACTAACAATATCCACAGCGCGTCTTTACTTACAACGATCGCTTAGGATGGATCCTCAACAGCATCGCATTCGTGGCTATGATCGCCGCTGGCACGATTCTACCCCTGATGGACCTTGTTTTTGGAAAGTTCATCAACGTCTTCACTGACTTTGCGACTGGAGTGTTGTCGCCCGCTGGGTATCGAAGTGAAGTCAGCAAGTACAGGTATGTTTGTTAGCCACTGTTTGCAGTCAGATACTGACCATTGTTAGCTTGTACTTTATATATCTCTTTATCGCAAAGTTTGCTTTGACATATCTTTGGACGGTAAGTCACTTACTCAACATCCTCTGACAAAAATGATGCTAAACGAGTAGATTCTCGTCTCCATTGCTGCCATCAACACCACAAAAGCACTGCGCGTCGACTTTGTACGAAGCACCCTTCGCCAAGAAGTGGCCTTCTTCGACTCTCCATCATCGTCAATTCCCGGACAAATCACAACAAATGGAAATCTCATCAACCAAGGAATCTCTGAAAAGTTCGGCATCACCATCGCGGCTCTGTCAACCTTTGTCTCAGCCTTTGTCGTCGCTTTCGCCGTGCAATGGAAACTAACACTCATTGTCCTCGCCATCATCCCCGTCAACCTCGTTGTAACGATTATCTGCGTCGCTATCGATACTGGCTATGAGTATGCCATGTTTGACGTCTACTCGCGATCGAGTTCCTTGGCGGAGGAGGCCTTTTCGACTATTCGGACTGCTCATGCTTTCTGGGCGTTTCCCAAGTTGTCAAAGAGATTTACGAATACGCTTGAGGAGGCGAGGAGGATTGGGCATAAGAAGTCTTGGGTCTACATGGTTTTATTCCCAACTGAGTTCTTTTGTATATTTGCGGGTTATGGTTTGGCTTTCTGGCAGGGGATGAGGATGTACTCTGAGGGCGAGATCACTCAGCCTGGTACAGTTGTTACGTGAGTCTTTTGTCTCTGCCCATATTGCGATGCCTTGGCTAACATGCGTGTTCTAGTGTCATCTTTGCAGTTCTTGTTGCTGCTACAGCTCTCACTCAAATCGCACCCCAGACCATCGCCATCTCCAAAGCCACTGCAGCCGCGCAAGAGATGTTTGAGATGATTGATCGCAAGTCCCAAATTGATGCTCTCTCCCAAGAAGGAGATACAATTTCCGATTTCAAGGGCGACATTCAGTTCCGCGGTGTTCGATTTGCTTACCCCTCACGATCCAACGTCGAAATCCTTCACTCACTCAACCTCGATATTCCTGCAGATCAAACGACTGCTTTGGTTGGAGCCAGCGGATCAGGAAAGAGTACTATTTTCGGACTCTTGGAGAGGTGGTATATGCCAAGTGCCGGCTCTATCACTCTGGATGGACGTCCTGTTGAGAGCTTGAACCTTCAATGGCTGCGAACAAATATCAGAATGGTTCAGCAGGTATGTGCAAAGATCGATCTACATTTCCAGTCAAACTAGTGCTGACTCCGCACCAGGAACCGACTCTATTCAGCGGCACTATCTATCAAAATGTTGTCGACGGCTTGACCGGCACTTCTATGGTAGACCTCTCTGAAGAAGAAAAGAAACGGATGGTTGTTGATGCCTGCAAATCTGCTTATGCCCATGACTTCATCGAAACTCTACCAAATGTAAGTTACCACTATGCTCGCGGGACTCCTTAACTGACCCCTTTTCAGGGCTACGATACTTGGATCGGCGAGCGAGGCGCCTCCTTATCTGGTGGACAAAAGCAACGTGTGGTTATTGCTCGCAGCATCATTTCTAACCCTAAAGTCCTCATGCTCGACGAAGCTACCAGTGCCCTCGACCCTAACGCCGAAAAGATCGTGCAGCAAGCTCTCAACAACGTCGCCAAGGGTCGAACCATGATCGTCATCGCTCACAGACTCTCTACGATTCGAGATGCTGACAACATCATTGTTATGGCCAAGGGGGAAACTATCGAACAGGGCTCTCATGATTCTCTCATTGAGCGAGGCGGTACATACTCACGTCTTGTTCGATTGCAGGATCTTGGAAAGGGAAGTGCGTCCTCAGATGATGGGGATAGTGAGACAGACAAGGAGGAACCAGTTGCTGATCTCGATCCCGTTCTATCTCGTGCTTCTCACCATGTCACGGCCGATATCTCGCAGGACGATGGAATCAACTATGGGCTACTAAAGGGCCTTTGGCTTGTCATTAAGGAGCAGAGGCCGTTGTGGTTCTCTGGATTTATTCTGGTCATCATCTCGTTATTGGGAGGTAAGTCTCATCACAACCGACCTTAGAGAGGGGGTAAACTCACAAGAACTAGGCGGTACTTACCCAGCATTGGCCATTCTCTTCTCCAGAACCATGAAGGCTTTCGAGACCATCGACGTCAGGGAGGCCAACTTCTTCTCCCTCATGTTCTTCGTTGTTGCCCTCGCCAACTTTGTCATCTACGCTGTAGCTGGCTGGGTTTGCAATGAGATCGGCCAGGTGAGTGTCTCCTTCAACCGTGTAATAAGATGGCCGAGACTAACACTTTCCAGCACATTATGACTGTATACCGCGGCGAGCTGTTCGACAACACCCTTCGACAAGACATGGTATTCTTTGACGATCCCAACCGCGGAACTGGAGCCCTCGTCTCTCGACTAGCTGCCGAACCTACCAGTCTTCAGGAGCTTCTATCCATGAACCTATCACTCATCATGATCAACATCGTCACTGTTCTATCGAGCTCAATTCTCGCCATCGCTTACGGTTGGAAACTGGGTCTTGTTCTGACACTTTGTGCGCTACCAGTTCTTGTTGGCTCAGGATATGTCCGAATTCGTCTGGAGTACAAGTTCGACGACGATACTGCTGGACGGTTTGCGAAGAGTAGCAGCCTAGCTTCGGAAGCTGTGCTGGGAATCAGGACTGTGTCTTCATTGGCTCTGGAACGGGCTGTCATCGAGAGATACAGCAGCGCCCTTGAAGGACTTGCTAAGGAGGCAATTGCTGGTTTGGGGTGGAAGATGCTGTTCTACTCGTTCAGTCAGTCGGCGTCATTCCTCGCTATGGCGCTGGGTTTCTGGTAAGTTCAGTCTCATTCATGCCGCGTAAAGACGACACTAACGAGTAACAGGTACGGTGGTCGTCTTGTTTCTTTCGGCGAGTATACCACAGATCAGTTCTACGTCATCTTCATCGCCGTTGTCTTCTCGGGAGAAACATCAGCCATGCTCTTCCAATACACCACGAGCATCACCAAAGCACGAACTGCCATCAACTACATCTTCCAGCAGCGCCGTCAAAAGGCCCTTCACGATAACGCAGACAACGGACCAGGGGCTTCTGGAAGTGAGAAGTCATCCGAGAAGGGAATCGACGTGTCTTGTGAGGAAATCGCCTTTGCTTACCCCCGCCGACCCAGGTTGCAGGTCCTGAAGGGGGTCGACATCAGCATCGAATCAGGAAAGATGGTCGCTTTAGTCGGTGCATCAGGTTGCGGTAAATCGACCATGATAGCGCTACTTGAGCGTTTCTATGACCCGACTTCGGGAATGTTGCTTGCGGACGGGCAGGATATCAAGACGAAGGACAGGCGATTACACAGAAGGGACGTTGCCCTTGTTCAGCAGGAACCGGTCTTGTATCAGGGCTCAATCAGGGACAATATCTCTCTCGGCATCGAGGAAGGCGTTCCCTCTGACGACGAGATCATCGAAGCCTGCGAACAAGCCAACGTTTACAAATTCGTCTCTTCCCTCCCTGAGGGTCTTACTACGCCCTGCGGCAACCAAGGTCTCTCACTATCAGGAGGTCAACGTCAACGTATTGCCATCGCTCGAGCTCTTATCCGCAAGCCACGTCTTCTTCTCCTCGACGAGGCCACCAGTGCCCTCGACACGGAAAGCGAGAAGGTCGTGAAAGAGGCCTTGGATCGAGCTGCTGAGGGAAGGACAACGGTTGCTGTAGCTCATCGACTGAGCACAATTCGAGATGCTGATGTTATCTGTGTCTTTGCAGGTGGCAAGATTGTTGAGAGGGGACGACACGAGGAGCTTGTTGCGAAGAGGGGGCTTTACTATGAGATGGTCTTGGGTCAGTCTCTGGACAGGGAGGCGTAAGCATTAGACGGGAACCGGCGTTCAAAGGAGTTGCCCTTATGATAATAGGGCAAAATGGGACTTGGATCTTGTGATGTTTCTGGTTCGGGGTTCTCTACTCATCTACACATGGTTGAGTCCAGAATCAGGACGACCAATCTTTCTACTCTTTGTATACATTTATGATGACTACTTTTGTAATATAGAGCGGGAAAACCCCGTACGCAAATAGACCTCCAGTTTTCACATATCAGCAGTCAAAACTGGCATATAAAGCTGGCATGGCCAACGTGACTCTTCTTTTTCACCTTGTATCTTGGATAAATGGAACGACTTCAAAGACATAGCAACATTACAAGAACAGCGTCAAACCAAGCACTCAATATCATTTGAACTATACCACTTGTACAAAATTGAAGATGAGATAATGGGGTCAAAACGTAGCCTGAACAAAGTCTAGAGCTCGTTCTATTCTGGTCTAGAAAACATATCGTCGTATCTACTTTTATCTAGAACCCATCATAATAACTCAACATGCATTTTCCCTAACCACGTAACACGCATCGCTTAAGCCAACACCTTAACATCACCCTCCTTGAGCTTACCAGCCTCGACGAGTCTCTTGGTCTCGCCGACCCAGACAGCCTTGATCTCATCAGCAACCTTGAGGCCGTTGAGCTTGCCAGCAAGAGCAGCAATCTCATCGGGATCAATCTTGCCCTGGATGGTCTCAACATCGCCAAGAACAGAGTCGATGTCGGCGGGCGTGGGCTCGCCGGCAGCGAAGTAGTTGGCGTCCTTGACGGAGCCCTTGAGGACACGCTTGTTCTTCTTGACGGCGTTCTTGGCAGCCTCCTTTGCCTTCTTGGAGGACTCACGGTCAGCCTTGGCAGCAGCCTCGGCCTCCTGGCGAGCCTTCTCCTCGGCGAGCTTGGCGGCCTCAGCATCCTCCTTGGCCTTCTTCTCAGC